>VZTJ01005641.1:1764323-1830450 GCA_013397795.1 Orthonyx spaldingii | reverse complement strand
TTTTTTTTTTTTTTTTTTTTGATCTGGACAAAATTAATGTGATTCAACAAGGAATCTGGCAGTATACATAGGGAAATATATATATATAATGGATATATATGCAAATACATATATAATGGATAAATTATCGGCAAATGCCACATTCTGGAATTTAGAGCATATCTGAAATAAGTTGTTTTTTTTCCTAGGACGTTTCAGAAATATGTCTTTGAGAGGTTAGCTTAATTTACATCATGTTGAGGATGGTCTCAACAGCTGTTAAGAGTGGTCCAGTGTAAATAAAGCTGAGTTGCAGATTGTGAAACAATTGTGCCAGAAATTTAAAATGAAATACTTGAATTTTTACTACAAACAGTGATCTATAATAACCCCATATAAACTTGAAATATTTTGTTGGCTTTTACAAACAACAGAAAACTCTAAGTAGCTCATTCACCTTCCCTAAATTGGTAATAATTTCTAACTGTTTTTTCAGGGAGGAAGATGATTTGTTAGTATTAACTGTACAGGTGAAATTATACACTTAATTTCTCTTAAGTTCCAAAGCTATAATAGCTTCCATTAAAAATAATAGTTTAATATATTGCTTATTTACAACTAGAAAGTCTACATACAGGGAAAACTCTAGATCAGGGAGCAGAATGTATATAGGATTTACAGTCAGCCATGCTTTGGAAGGTCTGAACATTTTAATTTGTTGTAGCACTTCGAACAATCCTTAAACTTTGCCTGACCTATGATTTCACTCAATTTTAAAAAACAACTTAAAAAGACTGCTGCACTGACTTGCTAACACAGTAATCTTTCACTACTACTCAATTTGGGAGATAACTCTATGACAGACAGCCCAAATAGGAAGCAATTAGTGTGCTAAGTACAGAAATTTTGTCCTTTAAAACATCTAATGCATTGGTAAAATGCTGTTTCTGGACAACAGTTGGATAATGGTTGATTTTATTTAATCAATATTTTCAATGGAAAACACTGACAATAATGTCAGTAAGAAATATGAATATTTCCACCGTAAGAAATATTTAAGGAGATATTTGTTGTTAATAGTCACATACCTCTCATTGTATACAGCATTTCAAGTTATATTACTGTTTGTTAACAATACCAAAAAATAATGCCAAATGTTCTGGAAGCAAGTCACACAAATTACAATTCTCGCAACTGTGTTTTTCTTTCTCTATTTCTTATATCAATTATTCTTTCCCTTTACCCTGTGTCAGCTCAGCGTAATTTTAGAGTGAGTTACTATATGCAAGAAAAGAAAATCCATCTTTGTGTCATTGCTCCTCTTTAGCTTGCAGTTACTTTTGTCATAGTTTGTTTTCAGCTTTCAGTCATGATCAGTAATGTTGAAAGTACGGAAATATTAATCATATGTAATCCACAGAGTTCAGCTATATCCTTTTCTGTTGGAAATAATATTTTTCAATTCTTTGGTCCTAAATAAAGAAACACTTACAGGATTTAGGGGTTATTTGTTTGTTTTGGTTAGTTGGGTTTTTATGTTTGTATATGTTCAAGTATCTTACTGCTGCTTATTTATAACAGTAAACCCTTTAACAGATGCCAATTCAATTACCTTAACCTTGCTGTATTGTAAAAGATGGTCAGAACTGAACCTAGAAAAGAAACATAAACATGCTTTCCACTCAAGCTATAATTTAATCACTCATGTGGTCAATATTTTCTTTGTAGATAAGTTTTTGTGGGTCTTCTCCAGGTCCATTTAAAACTACAAAGAAAGAGAATGTTATCTGCTATAGTCTTATGGAAGAAGCCATCAACTATATTATTTACTGACTATACGGATTTAGTTCTTGTGTCACAGTGGGAGGAAAAAAAAACCAAAAAACAAATCAAAGGTCAAGGAATATTTTATCTGTAACATGTTAGAGCTATACTTTAAACTGGATGCTATCTCACCAGTGGAATTTGTATAGGTCCTTAATTGCCCTTATAATACCATGTAAAAATTCCTCAGATAACAACATTACCTTAAAAAAAATGTCATCAGGATAATGTAAGGTTATGTTACCAGTCCCACATCAACCTGTCCTCAAGATGGTCCCAGAAGCAGTTCTATGGTCAATAGTGCAGCAAACTCATCAGCCAGTTTCTAAATAAACCAAGGAACAAGAACTGTTCTGTGAAAAATAAAAAAGTCTTACAGGACTCTGTGATTTGGAAAGCCTACTTCTTGGAATAATTAACAGCATGACACTGTGTAAAACTTGATCTCTCCTAGGTGCTTGTGCCATTTGTCAGATGCTGAAAGACTAAGTAACTTTTTGCATGTAGGAAAAAGCACTGCAATGAAATGGCAGTCAACTGGGCTGTGAGTAATGAAGATACTGATGACACTTCAGGAAAATTTTACAAGGGCTCATGCAGAGCCAACACCAACAGAAAACTTCCCCAAAGAGAGATTGAAGACTAATGAGTGAACACTGTATAATTTTTGGAAAGATGTTTCAATAGAAAAAGTAAAGAAATAACAAATCTAGAATTACAGAAACAAGGAGCCTCTGTAAGAACAACACAATCATGGTCAGCTAGTGACTATGGACATAGCTGGAGAGCAAAATTCAGAAGAGATTGTGTTTTGGGTTTTGTTTTGCATTGTATTGTTGGGGAGGGAGAGGAAGGGTTTATTAACATGATCCCCTTTGTAAAAAAAAAAAAAATTAGAGTTCATACATTCTCTGCCCCATTGTCCCAAAAAATGACAATGTTATCACATGAGGGAAAATAAAGTAAAATATATAAATGTCTGAAAGGGTCATTAGTAGGGAAACAAACAAACAAAAAAAAAAAAAGAAAAAAAAAAAAAGAGGTCACCAGACAGAATTTGTCAAAAGATAAAAGACCACCTTTGGAGGCCTATCAACATCATACAATGTTCAATAGAGATTCTAAGCAGCAGGCATCCAGAACCCATGAATATATATTTAAAGCTGTGTGTTTGTGTCATTCAAGAGAATAAAACCCTCACTCCATTTTTATTATACATCTGAGTAATAAGGTGATTTGTCTGCTTCTTGTTTTTAATAGAAGTCACTATATTTAAAAAATACACTGATTAATAGAGTAAGAATTCTTCTTTTGGAAGGATAATAATAAGCTGAATATTTGGAAATGTTTAGTAGTGGATCAAGGCTTGCGGGGTCAACCAGCACTCTCACAGTAAGGAGTTTATACTTAATAAGATCATGATTTTCATTATATTGTGGTTAAAATAATGTTATTTTACCCAGATAGAATAAGGAAAAATCCTCATATTTTGAGTTCTTAATTGAAGGAGTTTAAATAAGTATCTTTGCTAACAGCAGATGCAGATTTCATACTTTATATATTGATTAATGTCTTTTTATTACAAATTTGTAAAATAAAACCTCATAGATTGTGGCTTATATTAATAAACCACATGAAGCATTCTGTAACTCTTTTTGATGTGGAAAAAAATTCTCATTCAAACACATAGATTTTTACAGTGGGAAATGCAGACAAAATACAGTGACTGCTGTATATGGAGTGGAGAATCAATGTCAGACTCTCATAATTATATCAACATGAACACAATAGCTACCCTGTGCATCAGTCAATTCTACAAAGCTGCTATTAAAACTGAATGAACTCCTTAGAACTCCTCAGCAGCTTAAACCTGCTTGGGTGTTCCTTTCATTTTTTTCCATTATTTATCCCAGATTTCTGTATGTCAGCACCAGAACAGAAATGAGAATGGTGAGCTTGTCAATTATTCTTCTGTGCAGAAAAAGTGTTCTTATCTGAGTACAGGAAGCGTTATATCAGCAAAGGGTGATGAGGTTGAGATACACAATAGTGCTTTTCCTTATTTCAGCAAACACTAAGACAAGACATATTCTACTGACTGCCAGATTATTCCTCTATGGTAATCTCTGTGAAACAAAGAATGTATACAACAGGAATTACAACAGTTGTTTTAGACTGTAATGCTGGAAATCCAAGAATGGTGGCAAAATTTTTTCTTATAAGAATGACAGAATTGTAGGAATAGAAACAAACCCTCTACATGTCAAAAGGTAACTTTTGACATGTGTCACTGGGAACATTAATTTCTCCCCTCTATCAAGAACTCTCTGGTTCAAATTTTTCTGGATGATTGTGCCTTGCTTTAGAAGACCCACTGGGATTTCATGCAGATATTGCAAAGTCAAAGACTGCATTAAGAAGCCCTGCTTAGACCCTGATTAGTACCATTTTGACACAGCTTCCCTATCCTTGCCTTCCCAAACAGAAAAGTGAATAAAACATCCCACAGAATTTGTAGTTTAATGAGCTTATTTAAAACATTATTCTGAACCTATTCAATCCATCTCCATTAGGCCTGTATTTGGCCATTTTTGGACAAATAGAATGAAAATTGAGAACTGGATTATAATTATTAATTACCAATGGCATTAATCTTGTTTAGAAACTCTATGATAGTTTGTATTTCTAAAACTGTAGCTTCTTTTCATTATTTAAACACTCATTACTTTAGAATTAAGATGAAACAAAATTTTCATTTGTTAAATGAAATAGAATTAAGTTGTTATTTTAAATTCTGATCACGTATTCTATGTACAGATAGGTTAATAAGCCTTTTTCACTATCAATAATCTCCCTATATAACTAGGCACCACACATAGGCAGAGTTCATTGTAAACTGGTCAAACTGAGTATAACATTAACAAATATTATTTTGCAAAAGTCTGTACCAATCAAGTCTCTTGTCCCTCATCCCAGCATGACTAGAAGAAACAGCAAAAATGATGATCTATACTTATCTTCTTTAAATTATACACAATTGGCCAGAGAGTTTGCATACAGGAAGGCATCTGTTTCATAAACCCATGAGCATACGGAATGGTGTTTTCAGTTTCATTGAACTCAGAAGCTTGATATAATATTAAATGTAAAAAATGCTAAGTATTAATCTGACAGATAAAGAATCAGAGAAATTGCCTTCATCAATACAATAAATATCTTAGTACCCAGAATAGTCTAACTATTGCACACAAGTTGCATAAAGATATTTTCCTTACTAACAGTCTTTTAAGGAATCTTTTTATTTAGGCAATCTTGGGTGTAGCCCAAGTTAAGCAGATAATTTCACAACTCTGAAATATATTACACAGTTTACTTTTTTTTTTTTGAAGAATATATTTTACTTTCGCACAGGCTCTCCTTGTCTGTGTGAAATGGTACAATGTGCAATGTACCCCAGCTGTGTACAATGGTATTTTCTGTAGGCAAAGCTTGAGACAGACACTATTTAACAGATTCCATATTAATATCTGAGTAGACACTATTTTGATATATTACATGCCTGACCACTGTTATCAATTTGTTCTAATGAGAATGTTATTGATTTGTGAGGGGATTTTCCATTTTTTTAGGAATAACTCCAAACATTTATCAAGTATTTTATGATCTAAAACAAATCAAAGACAACAGACAAAAGACTTTATTTCAAAATTACCTTTAATAGACTACAGACTACAATTTCAAAATCATCAAACCCATGCTTCAAAGAATGGATTTTTAAAATTTAATACTGACCATTAAGCAAATCAGTTGAAAATCATAAAAAGAACATGAACCAAGCAATCAAATTTGAGCATGAATTGTGCTGCTTGGACTTACGGTTATTTATTATTATGCCTTTCTGAAGAATTATGAATGGTCTCTTATTTTTACTTCTTTCAAATATTAGGAGCTTTTAAACACATGAAATATTACACATCAGCAAATGGGAAATAGACAATTTATGGCAGACAGGAGAATTCAGGAATACTTTAGTCATTCACTTACTTACATCTTTATTGCATTTCAGATTTGTGTCTTCATGGCCTTCTCCTACCCCCTTTTCCTTTCCTAATTCTTTTATGAATGTCCTAAAAGCCCAGATAAACAAAAGTGTTTGACTCAAGCTCCTCTAAAACATCAGAAAATTCTTAAAGCTGACCCAGTTTCATCTCAGTTTCCCAAATTCAATAGCAAGTATTTACAAAATTTAAATAGGCACTGACTGAACAAGAACCAAATTAAACCAATCATAAACATGTTATTACAGTCAATGTCCTCAATGCTGAAAATGTACAATATGCAGAGAACTTGTTCCACTCCTAATTTGATTCATATCTCCAGAGATCTGCCTCCACAGAAATATACGGAGGACTGGGGGAGATACAGGTTTTAAACCTATAGAAAAATACAGATTTTTTTAACTTCCAGTGAGTTCTGGAAGAATATTAATAAGATTTAAGGCTAATATAGGAATATTTACATCCTTTCAACAGATGGAAGCACAGAGTAATCAGTGGGAAAGAAGAGCTGAGATGATTGTATGAGAGATTTGTTCTGTATTACACAGTAAGTGGAAGAAACTCTTTGATTACAGAAGGCACAGAAAACGTGATTGCATTAAGTCTAGCAATTAAAGGTTACATCTCTTCATTTCTTCTATGTCCTAATCAAATCAGTCTTTCTGCAGATCACTTTCTTTTCCTGTAAAGCTACATAATGTAACAAAGGTACTGCAAAGGTACCCAGGAGATATTTGATTCTCTTTGAGCCACAGCTTGGAAGAATTTAATTAGTGAGAGTTACACATGGATCAAAATAGTACAATTAGTCTTTAACAATGGCAAAATGGCTGTTCTCACTTAAGTTGACATTGGTGTCTAACAAGATGATTTAAGACTATCCCTTATAGTATAGTTATGGCAAAAATCCAGTTTCCTCACCATATTTCTGCAGTTTTAAATGGGTCAGAACATACATCTTCCATATTTTCATTTAATAGAACAAGTGCAAATTATCCTACTCCACCTCTGTTAACAAAGTAGTTGACAGGAATGGATTTTTTTGAAAATGGGTTTGACTTACAGGGTTTCAGATTACAATGTAACTGGTCAAATACTTTATATTGACATAAGATCTAAACAATTACCTATGGTTTACGAGTGCAGTCTCTGTAAAGTGCATATCTACAGTTTATGCAACAGTCTGCTGCCAGTGAGATTTACCTGAAAGCTCCTTAGGAAATCTAAGATAACAGTATCAACCATAAAGTTTGAAACCCTATTAATACAAAATGGATTAGGATCCTTAGGGACATATTTCAAAGAGTTGGATATTTCACCCTAATTAGTGTCACTAGCAAAAAAATGCCAAAAGGGCCTTATCACCTATGTAAAGATGCAAACTTACACACATGTCATGTAAATGAGATAAAAATTGTTCTCGCTTATCTACTTAGAGATCAGAGGAGAAATGGAGTCTGGAAAGGGTTCTGATTTTTATTTTTTTACTTTTTTAGTTTATGGGAATTATAAAAACATCAAGAAAAAGACAGATATGAGGAGAGTGCTCAAATAGGGAAGGAGTACATCTCAATTAAAAACAAAAAAACAAGGGTCCATACTGTCGCTGACTGCTTGACTGCCCGGCAGGTCAATGGGCGACAGTGTCCTCGAGTGCCCGGACAGCGGCTCTCACGCTGCACAGGCGTGTGCAGCGGCAAGGCAATGCCTTTAGCCCTTACAGGACAGCTCTGAGGAAGATTGTTATTTCCAAAGCCCAGGCTGGGGCTGGCAGCAGCTGATGGCCCAAAAGCGACGCAGAGGCGACGAAGGAATTAAGGAGGACTCGTTCGTGGTGCAAATCCCAGAGCTTATTCCCTGCCCTGGAGGGGGCAAGAGAACTCGCTGCAAGGACGGGNGAACACGAAGGAGGGACATATTTGAATAAACCAATGGGGAGAACAGAACCACAGAACATTCCAGTGACATATGAATATTAAATCAACTGTATGAATATTTAAATCATTTGTGAGGGGAAAGGGGAGGGGACGGTGCCTTGATGGATAGCAACCCATGGCGGGAAACTGCCCCAACCTGCCTACCTCTCAGGACTCACTCTCCCAAGAGGTATCATCCACCCAATCCACCTGATCGTTGATCTCCACCGAAAAGGCAGGTTGAGCCGCAGTCTCGAACGCCCTGGGCGACCCAGCCGGTGGCGGAGCCACCGACTGGGTGACCACCACACCATACCACACAAAACAGGAAAGTTTAAAAACTTCAAGAGACTTTACAATGAGTGAGAGTCATTTTGCACTATTGTTTGAAACAATTATCAATTGTGCTTCTTTCGTACAGAATTGAGAACAGATTTGTTGGATCATAGAATCATAAAATGCTAAGGGTTGGAAGGGATCATCTAGTTCCATCATCAAGATCATCTGGTTCCAACCACCCTCCCACTGGACCAGGCTTTATCCAAACTGGCTTTGAATACTGACTGGGCTGGGACATCCATAGCCTTCCTGGGCAACCTCTTCCAGTGTTTCACCACCCACACAGTAAAGAAATTTTTCCTAATATCTAACCTAAATTTCCCCTCTTTCTATTTGTACCCATTACTCCTCATCCTATCACCACAGTTCCTGACAAAGAATCCCTCTCTGGGTTCCCTGTAAGCCCTCTTCAAATACTGCAAGATTGCTATGAGGTATCCACCCAACTTTCTCTTGTCTGGACTGAACATCCCCAGCTTCCTCAGCCTGTGGTCATAGAGAAGCCCCAGCCCTCTTTTCAACTTTTTGGGCCTCCTCTGAACTTGTTCCAACAGTTCCATGTCCTTCTGATATTAGGGGCACCAGAACTCTACACAATACTCCGGGTGGGATCTCTCAACATCACATTGATATTAATACCCTCTTCGTTTTTGAGTAATACTGCATGGGTCTAGTCCCCTTAATTTACATAATTATTGGAGGAGTTTAATGTAAACTCAGCATAGGTTTATTTCTTTATCTCAAATATCTCAGCTTTTTCACTTCATTTTAGTGAAAATAAGCATTTGATATAATAACTGGTACCTTATATCTTTCAAAGTTCACTCTCCTGAACTGCCCAGTGCTGAGACTTTGGTGGCATGAGCCACTTTATACTAGTAATTTTTCCTTGAAAAGGAAACATTTGTGTTCCGTATTCCTAGGACATTTAATTAGCTCTTTAATTCAGTCTTAGCTATAAAACACAGTTTATAAGATTTTTTCTTAAAATCACTCTTTTGGCCATGTCTGTACTGCACAAATTCAGTGTTATGTTAAAGATTACCTGCCTAATTGGCATATTTATCCAGGGAAGTCAAGGATATGGGTACAACTACGGGCCACAGTAAAACGAAATTAGCCTGGTGGTTAGTGGCCAGACTAATTGACTCCATCTGAAGGCAGCACTAACTATATGAGTCTCAGCAACATGCTCTTACACTTTCTCCAGTTCCTGAGCAACTTCAGTTGGATCCAACTCAAGCCCTTTGTCCTGCAGTGTACATACACCCTGAAGCAAAATATACAGAACTGTATGACCTCCAGAGCTGCTTTATAACCAGACTCTCCCACTGTCAAGCAACCAGTTATTTCAACATATAGCAAATAAGCAGATAAATATAGATTTAGAAACCTACCTTCAGGCAGGGTTCTCTTCCTAAACATGGGTTGCTCTGCACTACCAATTTTAAAAATATCCTCTTAGATTTGTGTAAAAGTGAATAAAATATATTTCACTTAATGATTAAAGACAATATAATTCTCACCAGTGGAACCATTTTATCTCTGTGCTTCCCTTAGTCATATTAAACAAATACGTTGATATTTACCCAAATGAGGGCTTTTTATGTGATCAAATAGAGATTGTATTAATAAGCTGATAGACTGAGATATCTGGCATTACAAGTGTTTTCAATATTTTCTAAATCCAGGTCAAAAGTCCAATGAAAATATGTCCAGCCCTGAACACCAAGTAAGTAGGTCTAATACAAAACCAGATTCATTAATTCCACTGAGTGTTCACTTTTGGCTGAATCTGTAGATGCAATTAAATTATTGGAATGAAAATCCAGGTCTTCACTGCATTACACTACTGCTTCTCCCAGTAGAGGCTATTTTCTTTACATAAAACAATTAAACTTTTCAAAGTAAAAGTTAATGTTAGGGTTACAACACCCCAGTCAAAATTGGAAGCTCAGCAAAATGTGTTATGTCAGAAAGGATAGAAAAAAAATTAATGGATTTTGATAGGTTTGCAATTTTAACAGAATAATGTCATTATAACTTTTAATGAAATATAGTTTAATTACAGTATAAAAGATAAGTGGATAAAATAGAATTAAATAAAACTTTCAGGCTTCATATATTAATGTCTGTTACTCTGAGAAACTGTTCTGTTAAAATGCTTTCAGCATGTTTCATGTTTTTAAAACTATTTTGGAAAACATTGCTTCAATAATTAGTTTGTGAATGTTGTATAGAAAACAAATAATAAAAAGGACACATTTACATAAATTTTAATTTAATGTAGTTGTCCAATTCTTTCAATTAGAGGGCATCTTTCATACTGATATTTTTGAGAGAGACAGCTTGTGAAATAAAAAACCCCTGAAGATAGATAAGCATTCCAGTTATTAACCACCCCAGCGCCTGACTAGGGAAACTTCAATATTAGAATTCTGGTGTAGAAAATTTTATTTAGAAAAGTCAACTGTGTATTTTACTTTAATAGCATTTTAGGAAGTATAATGTCATTTCTGTTGGTTAATAAAGGATCTTGAACTATAAGCAATATCTAGTATTTCTATATGCTCCTAGACTTTTATCAAGATGTTTTAGATGTTGACAATCTAATTATTTTGGCCAGAAAGGTCAAATACAATCTAAGAACAAATGTATGCTCTGCTTTTACGATCTTTACAAGCACAATCACAGTTACATTTTGAAAAATAACGCCTAAACACTGTTAAAATCAGTAGAGAGAAAAAGTTATATAAAATCTTATGTATTATAGATGTCTTTTGAGAAATAATAGCTATAATTATACATAGATACACTTCTCATTTTCTGACAATTTTCGTGACATGACAGTCTGATTGATTCTGAGTGGGGTTGCTTGAAAATGTTCTAGTGAAACATTTTCAGGCAAATGCGTTAGTTTTGGGGTCTTTGTTTAAAACGTGTAGTAGATTGTTTGCAGGGTCATTTGGTTTTGACAGCATGTGCGGGGAAGAAGCTTTCATGGCATTTAAAGAATCACAAGCACCTGGGTTTTCAGTAGGTCTACTCAAAGACCGCAAAACAACTGTGTATTTGCATCTCTCTCCACTGAAAAAAATTCTCTTCACTGAAAAAGATATTCTTGCCACTAAAGTGGCCAGGAGGATGTGTTTCAATGAAGAACTCTATGCTTCAAGATTGCCAGAAGCTCCAAATTTTGGTCCAGGCTAAATTCAGGAGGGGGAGTGGGAAACCAAATCTGAAACCACAGAAATTTAAAACTTTATAAAACCTTTCCTTTGGTCCAAATTCTTCAAAAAAAGCAATACTTTTTTCCCCCCATTTTTTAGCATTTTATGGATTAAGATGAGAGGAACCTGTTCCAAAGTCTGTCATCATCGTCATCATCAATGTGGGACTTTACCTGACATCACTAAATTTTGTAGCAGTCTCCCAAACTGCTCTCATGAAAATATTCCCTTGAAATAGGAATATCTGTATGTTCAAAAGAAAAGCTACTCAGTTTTTAATAAAAAATAACTTCTCATTGGTTCAGTATGTGTACTACAAACTTACCAAAAAAAAAGTAGGATCCTTGATAGATATGTGCAATGGCATTAGATGCAAAAAAATGGGATTTCTTTCCTTGTGTGCACAGTTTACTGTGCTTTAGTTTACTGCTGTAAGGATTATATATATATATTTACTCTCTTTCAATCTGAACTTATTTGGTCTTGGATATAGGTAAGCACCCCAGTGATGGGAATTGATGTAGATCCTATGGCTGTTACCACTCTGGAGGTTTGTGGATCATAAACCTCCTCTAAAAATGCTTCTAACTTATTCATAGAGGAACATGGCAAGGAGAATTTGCCACAAATTCTCACATACAGAGGAAGAGCAAAATACCATTTTATGTACAACAGATGACTAAAAAAAACAACCCAGTGGATATACATGACACTAGAAATCTTTCTACCTCCTTTTTTTTAAAGAAAATTATGAACAAAATGACATGTCTAATTCTTTCTTAAAATGCTATCTGGCTCAGTACATTGCAAGTATGGTGAGGCAAAATGTCCAAAAGTTAAATTCTCCGCTTGTTTTCTTTATAACCATGTGGGTTGTTTTTCCATGAAATTAACAATTCTGCTTAAGTGGTTTTCAGTGATTTCACTTCTGTGTGTATTCATGCTGTGTCCAGAGTTCAGGGACTCAAAGTATCCCTGAAACTAGCAGTCAAGCAGGAATCATCTCTCACACTAATTTACTCTGTACATGTCACTTCCCGCTGTCCTCTTTCTTTTTTTGGCTTGAGAAGCCAATAACATATTATCTTTGGCAATTGCTCAGAAACCATAAGCAAAGCATCTATTCCAGGCCTGCTCCTTGGTATTTGAAATTTACATGTTATTCCCAATCTTTCCAGTACTGCTCAGAACACTCGCCAAAATAGGAGTAATGTATAAATCATCAAAAATCAAAGATGGACCCAAAGCACCATCAAACATTTTTCTTTTTTCCTGAGTTTTAGGGTTGAAATGTCTTAAGATAACAGCTTTAATTGGGTCCTCAGAACTAAACACCTCTCCAAATACAACTAGGACTAGTAGTCTCACATTAGGTATAGAACTTACTAGAGTAGAGGGATCCTGGTCTTCTATGCATAAAAGGCTGTTTGAATGCAAACCCTGTGGAATATATTACACACTTTGATAGCTTTATTTAAATTAAAGTTTAGAAAGAGGATAAAAACCAAGACACTGATGGTGGAGGGTGGATGTTCAGATCAAATGACCTTTAGAGGTCACCTTTAATGTTAAGTGTTCAGTAATTTACTATTGATATGTATAGGATTTACCGGTAAATAAATACTTCTAGGTGCTGTTTCTGCATCTATTAGTTTTATACAACAGTAGTAGGTCACAAACATAATTAAAGATAGATACAAAATAAAGGTATGTACAACAGCATCTTTCCTATTATGTCAAGAGGCAAATGGAGAGGCCCTCCCAGCTGTAGCTATAGCTAATAAGATTTGTCAAATTCTATAATAAAAAAATTACTTTAAAAAAAATTCCAGTCATCAGCTAGATGTCAGTCTTTATAAATTTCTAAATACCTCTCACTGGTCACACTATTATATATTTGAACTTTATTCCCATCAAAAAGGCATAAGCAAGTCATCCACATTTTGAAAGAGCCTATTATAATTTGTTGCAGTACAAAAATCTGGATATGACTGAAATATGTGGAGCAGGTCTAATGATCAAAATATAAGATAATAGTTTTCCAACAACCAATGTTAAATTATTCATGTATATTTTTATCTGTAGAAGTAGAAATTGTGTTTTCATCACTAATTTTTGATATTTTAGCAATTTTACTTTCCATTAATTCAATGTCTATGCATATAACCACAACCTGTTGTTAGTTAAAATCTCAATGAAAGGCAAGATTTCTTCAGACCTAAGACAAATTCATGAGTTACACTGGCTCACTTAAATGTGGCAATTGTCCAAGTTTTCTGATTTGATTGAACCTTTTAATTGTGTGTTTCTACTTTTGACCGAATTGTTTTTCAGGATTGCTTTTCTTTGAGACTTAGGATCACGATCTTGTGCATAAACTGGAATGGCTGAGGTCTGCACATTGTGCTTCAGCTGGTGTGATAGGCTTGTATATTTAAGGTTCTGGTTCTACATCTCTATACAGTCACGCCTCTGCCTGTAACACTGCTCATAATGCTGTCCTCGGGAATCACAGCAGACAAGGAACAAAAATGTGTGAGGGTTTTTCAAGGATTTTGTGACACACTTAATTCTGTTGCATATGCATAATTATCGGTGAAATATTATATCAGCCAAACATGAGAACAAAGTGATGGCAATAAACAAGAAGAGTTTATGATGATCAGACTATTTATATAGTTTTATCCTAGTCCATTGTGTGCAGGCCTGCTTCAATAGGGAAGTGAGGCAGAAAACACAGATGCATAGGCTGTGCCTCTGCTATCAGAACATGGCCTCACAGGGCCTGAGCACTGCCAGCAGAACTGGGGGCTGGCAATAGCATTTAATGACAGTGCCAGAAAGGGTGAAGGGATAAATCAAGTCCATCATTCCTTCAGGGTCCAAACTGGTAGCCCAATGAGCAGGAGCTGGAGACAGGATTGTGGCTGATGCAACACAGATCAGCCTCTGGTCTGGAGGAAGCAGTCTCTGCTCAGAGCTGAGCTAAAATGGGGCTCCTCAGACCATGAGCATAGTTGGGAGTGCTCAGAGAAATTAAGGCCTCTCAGTTCACTCAAGGCCCTGACAAATATCTGCTCCTGTTTCTTGTGTCCACAAAGGTTTTATATTCTGCAAATCTGCATTATTTTCTATTTACTTAGGCAGAAAGTACAGAAGACTATTCTTGGCTTCTCTTAGAGTTTACATTTAAACACACAGGAAAAGGTTTTACACCCAAGCTATAGCTGCAAGCATTACTGCAGGGTCCCCAGGTAATTGTTTGGGCAAGTTTCTTTGTAATTATCTTGGTAAGTTGCTGAAAGGCTCTTTCTCCTCTGTATGTGCTGTTTCAGCAATAGTGCCTCAACAGGCTGATAAAGCTTCCTGTGTCCTGTTTACCTTTGACTCAAAGATGAAAAAAGTAGTGCTTTACGTAAAGAAAAAAAGTATAAAACCCCTCAGACTTCAAGTAGACTAAAGTTTATAGATTTATTCTCACCAGTGAGACCTGAAGACCTTTTTTATGACTCACTTATACATGCTCCTTTGGCGTTAAACTTAGAACAGTTTAATAATTATATTAAATATCAAGAAGTGTATCTGCTATTGAGTTATAGTAGTATTCTAAATTTGCTTTGTATATTTCAAATGCTTAACTAATTAGGTTATAGTACATTATATATGTAAGCTACCTTTGATTCAGACACATTAACAATGGAAATACTTTTACTTTAAAAAAGAGTGAATAACTTTTCACATTCCTTTTTAAAAAGGTTTTGCCAGCCAAAGAGATTTCCCAAAAACTGTGACCTTCACTCATCTTGAGCCAATTATATTTCAATTATAATGTGGGTTGCAAAAATCATGTGGTAATAAGTTTGGGGAGGCTCGGGCTTTTGTCTTCTTTTGCTTTTTCTTGCTTGGTTGGTTTTTCTTGTGCTTGGTTGGATTGGGGTTTCTTTGTGTCCCACTTTTACAAATGCATAAAATGCACAAAATGTAATGAATTTTTCATAGGACCCACAATGAATCTTTCATAGGACTCAAAATATAACATCGCCTTTAGATATACAGTGCAATACCCTGCAGGAATTCTTGAATGGTCACTAAAACTGCATCTCTTCAGAATGATCTGTAGGACATAAGACCTCAATCTGCTAAAGGACATTAATACAAAGATTCAGTGTACACACCTGCTAAAGGGTAGTAGCGCAGGGACCTTTTAAAACACATGGATGCAAATTGATATTTTCAGACATAACTATATTTGAGTTATTCTAGGTGTCTGGCCTGAACACATAGATGACAATTCATCCTCTTAAAAGTAGTTCTCTAGAGCCAATTTAGGTACCTGAAGAGTCTTCAAGTTTTCTGCACAAGGGTGCATTACATAAAGACGTCTTTTTTGCAGCAACAGCTGAAGACCAGAGTGGGTGCCATAGTGTGTCTAAAATGGCTATTGAAAAATTCATTTAGGTACCTGATATTTGCTTCCTAGATTCCAAGCACGGAAACTTTTAGGAGATCGAAATGAAATTTCTTGTCCCATCTTTTTCACTGATTTATATTTAAATAAGTAGTAGTTTCATTTTCATAAGTCAGTTGAATCCAACAAAGAGGAAGAAATAGGCATCTTGGCATTTAAAGTGTAACACACTAAAATCTAACATATTTTTGTTTTTCAAAGTGTAAATTTATGTTGGCTGTGCTGGAATCCATTATGTAATTATTTTCCTTAAAGAAATATACAAATGAGTTGTTAATTCTGCCATTTCTGCACTTTTAGAATTAATGCATCTTAGTTCTTTTCAGATGCCTTTTTTTTGGCCTTATATATTTTTTTTATGTTTTGCATCAGTGACAGCAATCAATCTCAGATTTTGATACTCTTGTAATTCTTTTATCCTTAATCAGCCTGGCTTCCACTCCACTGAAAAGTAGCTGTTCCTCTCTAGCATTCTAAATCTATTGCCTTCTGGGGAGCTAGTATCCACTTGACAAAATCACAGTCAGTTATGGTAGGCTTCCACTAGGCCTCAGTGGAATGGTAAATATGGTAAGTTCTCTCCTAGAAAAGCAATTTGAAGACTTAGGTGTTCTTCCCTCTTAGTAGCATTTAGCACATTGAGAATATTAACTATTAGACCTATTCTGGAGGGACAGGAAAAGAAGACTTTTAATCCTATTAAATAAGGATTTTAATAAAAAGTTGTTACAGAAATGGTTTTAAATCTCGTCATGGTTCCTTCACATTCAGAATGAAAGCATGCCTAATTTAATTTTATTTCTTGTATTTCAAGTCTCTACTGCTAATTGTGAAGTTCCCATATGACTCACACTGTAATTTAAACTGTATCAAAATAAATACTAATGTTAACTTCTATGTCTTCATTCAAAGTGAATCAACCAAAGTTCCAACAAAGTAATTTTAAATTGTGATAATTATTTTGACTGTAGCTGCAGTGAATGCTACTTTGTCATTACTGACAATATCAATATCATCACAGGCTTTCCATGTTCATTTGGACTCCTGAGTGCAGGCACTCAGGGCTTGACTGGGCTTGACCTGGTTTTACCTTACTTTAATTGCTGTCTTTCTACCAAGTGCCTATCACTTAGCCTATTTTAGCTAAAACCCTATGAATACCTTATGGCGAAGGTGTGCCAAACCTCGGACAAGATGACTGTAAAGCAAACAGTATGCTTGTGATTCCTCTGAGATTGGGTGAAGCTATTCTGGGCTTTGAGGGTAACAGATGTGTAGGAAGCAGCCTGAGTGAAGGAAACATGTAGAGGGAAACCCAGGCAGAACCCAACAGTGTTGTAGAAGAAAGCTTCTATATCACATTCCTCCCAGAGGGGGAGGCAAAGTCCACAACAGGAGCTCCCAGCAAAGACCTGTGCTCACTATTCCCAAAGTTTGTCTCAAGTAATTAGATTTGGAATGAAAGATACTGATGCTGGATAAAGGCTGGCTTACTAATTGTCATAAATTGCCTGAACCATATAAAATTTGGGTATGCTGGTGGACTTGGCCTTAGCTTTTCATCTCCCATTGATGAACATGGTTCTATCACTGCAGCCAGTGTTTAGCTATCTGTCAGATTTCAGGTTACACGGCAGTGGCTTGACAATATCTCATTCTTTTTCCCACAACATATTTATTTGCTTGAGTCATATAAGCAGTAATGATAATATCCTTGACAAATTTGCTTCTATAATGTTGGCTTTGGACATTAATAATTTTCAACACTACTTTGTGAACTAAAAAAAAAGAAAGGTTTTAACAAAATTTAGTTTGGTTAATTATGATTGCTCAAAAGTCTATTTCGTTTTCATTCTCAGCCTTATCTTTTGTCTTTGTTATGGAGAAATCCTCTTCCTTCAAGGTCACAAAGTTGTTTTCAAAATCCCTTGACATTCTTGTTCCTTTTATAGTTATATTGTGTTATGGACAAATTACCAAATAATCAAAGACAGATAGTGAAAGTCTCAAATGAGTGTAAGATTTTGGAATTTTAATTAATTTTGACAGATACTTGAGGATTATTATTTTCTTTCCTCACTTTGTCTTCAAATATCTGAGTTATGAAGCAATATTCTTTTAATATGTGACCTATAAATCTCTTTATACATTTAAAGATCTAGGCATTGTTCTCTCCAAACATCAACCATCAACTACAATACTTTCTAGAAGGATAAAAATACACCATGCAGAAATCCAGAAATATAATAAGAAAAAAATAAGTCAAATATTATCAGGATAATAAAGGATATATAAGAGGCATGTCTGTTCTCTCTGTCAGAGTTTCATCCCCTTTGTAATTTGTTTGCATAATTAGTATGAAATTTATACTAAAATCTTGCCTGCTATTATTAAGGCATCAGTAATTTGTTTGTGAAAGAAAAATAGCTGTTTTATATGAAACTGTAAAAATAACACTGTAACTTCTGATATCCATATCAAAAGTTGTCAAGATATTCAATTTCAAGCAGCACTCTACATAGTCTATTAAACTGATAGTTTCATGAGAAGCATAAAACCAGAAAATATGTAAAATAAAGGGTGGTCTCAGCTATTTACAAACTACAAGAGCAAGAATAAAAGCTCTATGAATAGCATCCTTCCTATAAATACAAAACTTATCAGTTTGAGAGTGTTTCTCCCAGTCACGTAGGCAGAATCAAGGATCCTGTGGGATCGTGTTGCACAGTGATAAGATTTGATTAGGGAGAGTTGCTTCTGCCTAAATTAAGGTGCAAACAAGACCATATGCTGAAGTCAATGATGTGGATTTTATGTAACAATAAATGTGAGATGGAGAGAAAGAAATATTAAAGGGGGTGGAAGGGAGAGAGAGATATTGAGACATCAAGTAGGAGATAGTTACCACTCATAGACCCAATAATTTTAATGATAATTAATCCCATGACCAGTCTGTGTCTTGAGTCAGTGGATTTCTAAGGGGAATTAAGCTGTGTGTTGGTCACTACCTCCCCTTACTGAAATTACTTTTTACCCAGTCCAAGCTGTTTTCAGCACAGTTGCTGAGTTGGTTTTCCTTGTGACCCATAAATTCTGCATTCTTTATGTTCATTTTCAGTGATAGATTTTTCTCCCCCAGCTTGTTAACCTTCCCCAAGGTCTGAGATAACACTTGGGCAATAGTACCACCTTTTTCTTATCTCAGGTTCCCAGCTGGGTCCTTTCAGAGATTTATTCTGATCCCACATATAAAAGGATTATTCAGGGTAAGGGGGTTATTTGAGACAGAGTTTTATTGGAAGAGGAAGTGCAACTGTGGTACTTTCACCTGACAGCTTTGTCATTTTCCGACTTGTAGCTACATGGAAGGTAAGGCACAGAAGAGGTAAACGTGTCTCCTTACTCTGTTTTTCCAAGGAAGTTCCTTATGAAAATACCCATTCCTAGGGGACACCTTTCAATTGTAAATGTCTTTCTTTCCTCTGTGTCATCCCAACACAGGCATATTTCTGATACTTACTGTCTTACATAACTGAGAAGTATAATCATGAGTAAGAATAAACAATATGTTACTGTGTAAATGTTTTTCAAATGTCTTTTCAAGGCAAGATTTAAATAGAGAGGTTTGTCTGGTGAATACTCTGTAATTATTGTTGTTTGGTTTGCCTTTTATTGTGAGTGAAAAACTCTCCTTTTCTTAACTATGTAATGTACAGTGTTGCTTATTTATGTAATCCAATCTGCATTTAATAATTGTTTTCATACCTTTGTGTTTGCTACAACTAAGCATCACTTAGTCAAAAAGCCATAAAAATACAGCTATTTGTAATTTATTCTCCATCTGTTTAGATTCATATTAGAACCAGGAAATGACCTCTTTATGACCTAAAAGAAGTTTACCTCTAAATATTAAACACCAAGTTATAGCTTCCTGATTCTTCTGTATCTTTCAGTCATCACTCCAAGAAGATTTTCTAACTAAAATATTTAATAGTTTGCATCTGAATGATGAACCCCCACCTAGCATCTCTTCTCCTGAGACCCTGTACATACCATTTTCCTTCCTTTACTGCTATTGAAAATGTCCTCTGATGAGTAAGACTTTAATGTTGGAAAAAGTCAATGATTTTCCATGCGACTTGTCCCCATCAGTCTCCCAAAAGATCTGTGCAGTCAAAATAGTAAAAGTTACTTTCACAACAGTAACTTCACCCTTTTCTGGCTTCCAGCACTTGACACCCTGAACTGGGACAAGAAGATACTACACATTGCACCTTTTGTTTGCATTTTCATCTTCTGCAACAATAATTTGCTTTCTTGTCTAAATTTTCCCCCTCTTTGAACTGAAACTTTTGAGAGAAACAAAAGTCACTTTACTTTTGATGGCAAAAGGTATTTCATTTTAATATTTTTCCACATTATGTCTTCAGAAAGTCTAATGTTTAAAAGCTGTTTTTAATTTCCCAAAATAGTCCTGTGGTGCACGTTTATAGTAATTTTGAGATTTTGAGTAATTTTAGACTTTTTCACATTGAATCTTCACTGTTTCATATTAACCTGACAAATTTAGCCATGGTGAAAAGGGCTCAATGGACTTCGTTGTACAACAGGGTTTTTTTGTTTTAGTGTTACTAACACACCATTTGCTAACATGAGTTTGCAATCTAAAAAATATTTGTTTTGCTCCTCAGATGTGGAAACTTCAGATTTCTGTGGTGTGTCCATGGGTTAGGGTTTCAGTTTCATGCATTATAAGTAAATTCCTCACTGTCTATTATGATTTATTACATTGAGAGGTGTTGAAAGTTGAATCATGAAATCTGAAGTCTGGATTCAGACCAAAAACACTACAGGCATATATTTTGCACTAGGGATGCTATGAAAATAGGCCATTCTGTTGCCAAACATATATAAAGAAGCACCCCCAAAATGTTAACTGTCATAATTTCAGACTCCAAAGGTTAAGAACTTTTATGCTAGCTATCAAGAGATGTTTAACTTGGAGCTTGCTTATTTTACATAGTGCTTTGGTTCTCTGACCCTCTGCTGTTTTATTCTGACGTATTTCCATTGTGTAAAATTCTAACACTTGAACTATAATGACAACCAGAGTAAAATAGTAAATAATGACTAAAACATTTATATTGGGTTTTTTGTTTTAACATGTTTTAGCTGCTCCAAGAGTAAGAAGTAAATTACTTCTTTCATTTAATTAAATTTAAGTTAAAGAAAGCACAAAAATATTTGGAAATGCCATACTAACAATTATCTACTGCCTTCATGTAGGTCTATATGAAAACCACAAAGTGTTATTTGTGATACACCCAGAATAATGTCCCATTCTTCCCTTAGCATTAGTACACCACAGTACATAATTTCTATGGATGATACATTCGCATTTCAGCTTGCGTACTTAGACATTTTGAAAAACAACATACGTTAAAATTTGAAAAAATAATTATTTCTCTCACGTAAGACAATTTAAAACTATTGAAAACTCTGTGCAGTGTTTATTGAATTATGAATTAATTTGATTAGCCAATGCAATACACATCACAGAGTCAGAATTATCTGATAGATTTTATAGCTAAGAAAGCATTCCAAATACTAATGTACTTCAAGCACCAGTTTACATTATTTGTGTAGGTAAAAAACCAGAAAGTTGTGTTAATTATCCAAATTATCCTATTCTCACTTTACTGAAATGCACAAGTAAGATCTACAGCATTGTTGTAATTTTAAGTAGTTGGAACTTGATTAATTTTGTTTTCCTTAAATCCATGTCACAAACAGAAACACAAGCACTGCTAGTCATATGAATTAGGAAAACATCATAAAAATTCAGGGTTTGAAGGTGTTTACAGCACTTGTGATAGAACTTAAGAATCTAGCCACTTTTAAGAATGAAGAAAGGAAACCTTTCAGTAATATTAAAGTAAAATTATTTCATAAGAACATTGAAAGATAAATCCCTCATTTTTCTGATATAATTTTATAGACTTCTTTAAAAATGCTTTAAAATTTTATTTCCTATGTTCACTATTAAGTTTATTGGATCTAAAACAGATTTCTTACCCTTTTGAAATTTGCCACTAATGAAATAGAATAAGATTTTTAAAGTGCAGCATATTTTAAGTGATTTGTCTTCATGATAAAATTAAAGATTGTAGAAGAAAAAGCCACAAAAAATGCAGTAAATTTCCCAGATTGTGGTGACGTGCATGTCTGGTGTAGAACAAAGAAGCAATAAAATCAACCCTATACAGAAGTGCAAAACCTCTCACCATTATTGTCATTAGTAAAAGATACTTTTCATTTAGAGAATAAGCATACATGTAGGCGTATATATGGGATGGAGTGTATGTGTGTGTCAGCATTCAATATTTCACATATATATGTTTTACAGATGTTTACTTTTTAGGGTAGGAAGGATATTTGAGGGGGAAAAAAGTATTTTGAATTTTTAGAAAAGAAACATTAACTGTGGAAAAAAACCCAAGAATCTTTGCAGATACAGTGGAATATCCACATATATTCTTTACTAAAAATTAAATTCTGAGCAATTGACAGCTGCATGTTCTTTTGCTTTTACAAGACAAATATATTATTTTATTGAAATAGCTTCAGGAACCCAGCATCTCTTCTGTATAGCTGGTCTCATGTAAGATCCTGGTATTGAGTAGTGGGTTATGGGTAGAGACCTAGAGGCTGCATTTTTACTAATAAATTAAATAGTGACTAGAAATGTCACCTAGCACTGGAGTATGACCATCTGTAGTTTTAAATTAATAGCATGGTCCTTAGTAGACTTCTGTCCCATGTCAGCCATCACTCTCCCAGCAGTTGCCAAATACAGCTACACTGCAAAGGTCATTCCCAGCAGGCAGCTTGGATGTGCTCACACTTCTGTAAGGGTCAGGGTAGTTTATTGGTACCACAATGGGCTACTCCTGGACAACTTGCCTGAGAACCAGCGAGCTTTCCTGGACACACTTGGTGCTTGCTCATGTAGGCATGGACTCATTGCCCAAGATGAAATCCTTTCTGATCCTTTTGTCAACAGTCAGTAGTGCATAAAATGCGTCTTCGTCAGTCAAATAACCACCATTGGTTTACTGTATGCAATACATTAGGGCAAATAGAAGGATTTTGGTTTTGACCACTACATGCTGAGTTGTTTTCACAGACTCTCATCTTGTTAGACACGTTAATTCTGGTAAAGCTTTCTCTCTGTTTGGAATAATTGGTTTTTTCACCTCTGTACACAGCATCTGCTTAAAAAGCAAATTGAAACACTGTTTGTTAAAGCTATAAAGGCATTGAAGAAAATTCACAGAAATTATCTATGTAAGGGGAAATCTAGGCAGGAGCTTGGTTCTGCTCTCTGTACTGTCTGTTACAGGTTTACTGGACTCAATGCATGATCTTATTATGCAACTATGTTTTTTTCTGAAAATGAGCCAAAGATGTCTATCAAGCTAGTCTCCTATTTGTTTCTCTTTACAGACTTTAGAAGTCAACAAGAAACTCTTTACTCTGCTTAAAAACTGTTAAGTCTATTTTAGATTTTTAGTGTTGGTTTTGAAAAAGAAAAGAATTACATTAATTCACCCTTTCTGCCCTATCCCCTATAATACCATTTGAATTAATATATAATGTTTTAAAAAGAGATGAGTGTGTTGTGACTTTTTGTGCTTGATAGCCAAGAAATCAAACAGAAAATCTGCACATATAACATTAGACATTTCATATTTAGTTAATCAAACAGAAATCTCAGCTGTTCTGTAAATGAAAGAATTCATTAAAGGAGCATAAAGTAGAAGTTTTTGCTTTACATATTTTGTCTCCCCTATTCTGCTTTTCCCATGTTTTCTTCCTTAGCAGTATAGTTGTTAAGATCAGTATGCTTTCCAACTAGAAAAATATCTTGCATCATATTCAACTGTCATTTTAACACGTCTCCCTCACAGATACAGATGAATTCTACCTGTAGCTCTGAACTAAATTGTTCACAGAGGAGCATAGCCCAGGGATATCACTTGCAGCCCAACACTATGTGCATTAGAGTATTCTCCATGGTCAGTCAGCTCTGGGGTTGGGAGAAGTGCTTCCCCCTCCTCCACTGCCCTCCCCTGGTTTTGGAATTGGTTGGAGTAATGATTGACTTTATTTGGTTTTGAAGTTGGAAGTCTCCTTTCCCTACAGTTTTAGTAAAATATGCAATTCCGTCTGGTTTCCCCTGGGTGTATTACCCGTTGTTTTTGTATAGGTTGAGCTGCTGTGACGATTATATGCTCTATGTCTGGTCATTGTAGAAAGACATTTCCTCTTGAAGGAAGAAAGTAATCAGCAAAATGTATCTGCAAATACCTGCAACACCAAACCCTTGTTAAGTCAAAAGGAACAAAGGAGGAAACATGAACAGCATCTATCAAGTGATGCAGCAGCTCAGCATGCCTTTTGAATTAGGGCTTATGTGCAGGTGCACTTGAAAAATGTCCTTTCCAAGCACAAGCTGTTAAAGGATGGGAGTTCAGAGGCCACCTGTCCTTCTGTGGGAGTAAATCTTTTCAGACAACAGCTGAATCAACTGCCCTTAGAATTCGTGTACCACAGACTCATAAATCACATTCCTAGGGAATCACCATGTTGTCACCACTGATGTCAGCCTCAGTCCTCTGAAAAAAATCACTGTGTCCATGTGCATGTATTCCATTAGCTGGATACAATGATATTTAATGTTCTTCAATTTTAAAAAAAATAAATATATATATAAAAAATTACTCCATTATTAGGAGTATATGACATTCTTCAAAGTCAAAATACACTTTATCCACTTTTCAGTATGTACCATATGTTTTATGACTGCAGAGCTATCCACTGCAAAGCTTTGTCTTGACAAGGATTTATATTTTTCCCCATATAATAACTGAAAATACTAACATTCAAAGGCAATAACAGTATTAGTTTCATCCTGACACTTTTCAGGACAATTGTTTAAACAGAATTAGTCACAAAAATTAATGAATTTCAGACTGGCTAAGCCAATTAACTATCTACATCATATTCTTTTTCAGAGTTACTTGAAAGGAATTTAACTTAATTCACTTCTAATGAGGATCTACAAGTATATATCAGTATTTACTTGGATAAATTTTTGTTTACAACAGGAGCCATAGAGGGGCTTCTACTTGTGGCTGAGACCTTCACAATTAGCGCGGATAGACTTGAGTGCAAGAAATTAAATTAAATTAAATATTATTCTATCCTAAATAGGAAGGAGCTATAAAGAGATTTAAACCAGTTTCTGCAACATCGTTCCAATTATGTAATTATTTAGTTGGGACTAAAGGCTTTTCTTCCAGGTCCCTTCACAAAGTCTTTAATAGTTCTTAATATTTCAGGAATGGGTTTCCATATTTGGGTATTTTTTCCCCTTAGAATTTTTCTCTTTTCCAACTCTTTATTTTTTGAAAATTAACAAAAGCCCATGGAAGTGGGGCAAACAAATCTACATTAAAGAACATTTTATGAGAAAATAAGGAGCAAAATTTAACTAATATTAGAATATCATTTACACATATCACAGTTGATTATAATGTTACTGTATCTTTACAACACCATCCAAGGTATTTTCAAAACAGAAGCATCAATACTCAGACATGGCTGTGAAATAACTGAATAAGTAAATATATCTTAAGAAAGTCATTTTAGCCTGAGTGTTTATATTTTTTTCCAGTTTGTCATCTGAGTTAAACAAAATTTTACACTTTAGGGACCATGTCCAGTTTTTTTCAAGTGACTTTAGGTGATCATTTTTACAGCATATATACTGAGAGACCTTTCAAGTTGGCATCTTTTAAAAATCAGGCCCATTAAATTGTTTCAAGCTGGACAAAAATTCCTAGGAATTTTTTTTCTCAGTCTTGACCTGAAATCTTTGCCTTTATAAACATAACAAAACTCTCAAATGTGGATTAGATTATCTCCAGTGGCTATCTAGATGTGTATTACATGCTCTTTACTATAATCTTAGGATGATGAAGCTCCAAGTATAATATATTCAAGAACCGTACATTATTCTTGATGAGGTTTCAAGAGAATTATTCTGAGCAGGGAATGTCATGCTTCACATGCATCTGCTCTAGATTTGGAGTAAAAGCAATAATGTCTCTTGGTTAGAATGCGAATGCATACATTTTTTTCTACTCAGTAAAAGGGAAGACCCCTAATTACAGTACATCTCCTGTTCTAACAAGTGCAGAATCTCCACAGCCAAAAGCAGAAAGCTGTTCCAGCACAGTGCATACTTGGAATACACACCATTCCAGGACAGTGCAAACAAGCCTGTATCAGATTCAACACATGGAAGAACTGTAACCACTAATTGGATGTCATTATAGAGGCTATATCCCGTTTGGATTTGGATACAGAGCCTTGAATCCAGAAGAAACTGTCAGTCATGGAAATGATTATACCGAGTCCCTGTGCTTAGTGTTATACAGGAGGTGACAGAAGGTGCTAACACTTTCTCCTCACAGGAAATTAGGCCAGCAGCTGAAAATTTTGAAGCTTTTTTCAATGTAAAACCATTTTAAAGCTGATTGTGTTCAGCAATGAGCCTATCCATCACTATGTTCTGACAGAAATATACTGAAGTACTCTGCAGTGGGGTAAGGATGTTCCATCTGAGTTTAATCTCTTTGAACAGGTACCTGAAACAATACTCTGTGTTATCACGGTCACCATAGACATTTAAAAAAAATCTCCACCCAACCTATCAGTTCTGACCTCCCTTTTCCTGCCTCTTCCTCATGGCAAGTTGCATTTAATATGAGACATAAGTTCTGTGAAACTTGCAACTGATTAGGCTGTGGTGCAGTGGCTTACTTGTGAATTAAGGTCAAAAGTTTGCCGTGTTACCAATTTCTAACTGCTTCAGAACATGATTTTTGTCACTGAGCAGCAGGGCAGATAATGTATAAAACGGAATTATTGGTATAAGAATGCCATAACCGCGACGTGATGAAAAACCTTGGACTTTTTTTGAATTTCTGTGTAAAACAGTCTCTACATTTTTAGACAAATATCATGTCTATTACAAATACATGGAAAAATAGATTCCTAGGAGATTTAAGTTTTTAAAGGACCTTCTGTGCTTTTAGTGGACAAATGAAAGGCATAGTGTGCTTTATATTCAGCCTGACAAAGAAATGGACCACATTCCCTGTGATCCTTGCAGTTCATACACGATTCTAATACATAGCTGCATAAAAGGGAGCCTTGCCGACTACCAGTGATCTCTGTGTGACATGGTCACTCCTGATCCTGGAGGCACATCTGTGATCCCAGCTCCCTGTTTGAACCATAGCAGCCAAAGTAGGGACATGTTCAGCTACTCTGTGTGCTGGATCTTTACCTGCTGAAGTCCAGTGGTTCATCCTGTCCCTGAGCTGTCCATTTCTGTCACACTTAACTCCAGCTGGGTTGAGGTAAGGCTGTTGGCATTAGGAATTCCCTCTGTGTATGTCTTGTGCCACAAGCAACATCCATGTGACCCTTACAATCTTACAACTCTCTTGACAAGTGATGCTAATACATAAAGCCAATATGGCCTTTGTTAAAGAGGTTAAGGAAGATGACACATTTTCCTAAGGACTGTTTTTGTGTGTTGACTGTCTTCTCAACCACTTTTGTTCCCTAAAAATAATTTAAAAATATTTATGAAATTCAATATGTATTCTTAGAAAGTTGAACTGGCCTCTTTTTTCTCCTTCTGTGTTGTTTTGCTCATTTTTTCCTTCTCTTGATGCAAAACATCTGTGTTTTCTATAGAAATTCTTCTTTACTTTGGACCTTATTAGCCAGATTGCTACCAATATGTATGTGTAACATTCTCATTTATGAAAGGCAGACTATGTCAGTACCAGAGTTGTAGAGAAGAATGCTTTTGTGATTATTACACATTTATAACCAAAGTACATTTTCAGTAAATCATTCCTGTAAAAAAATGAGTGAAACAGCTTTTAGACCTGCTTAGACCTGCTTAGACACTGCTTCATCATTTTTTCAGAATTTTTGATCAGTTTCACACAGTAATTTTTATGCCTAAAAAGATTCCTCTGTTTGCTATTAAGACTGTACCAAACCACAAAATTTCAAGGGACCATCTCTTCGGGATGCTGATGCCTTTTTGCCTGGTTTCAGGAATGAACACTAGACACGGTTGGAGGTTAGAGGGTCGAGGGTCATTTACTTCAGCTTTTTGATGGGATCCTGTTCTGATACATCACATCACGAAGCCCACCATGCATGCATGCTCTTCTCCCTTCTTCTCTTCTCCTTCTCTTCTCTTCTTCTTCTTCTGTATCTCCCCACCCCACTTACACACATGATTTATAGACCTAATCTCCCCGGGGGTCCAATAAGTTTACAGAACATATTCTACTGAGGGGAGCCATGGTTCCTCAAGATAGTAGGATGTTTGGTCTCCTAGCTCTACAGGACCTTGGAGCTATACTGAGTTATCAGACTTAGAGAAGTACAAGTATGCATGCTAATACTTGTGGATACACAGAACTGTGTAAAAGGTACAAAAACAAAAATAGCAAAAAATCCTTTTGGCATCATGCTATAACAAAATAATTTTGTCTTGCACTCAATTTTGTGGGACACTGATCACATACACAAAATCTATGGTTTGTGTTTCTTTGTCAAATATGAAACACTTGAGTGTGGTACAGTAATAAGTTATCTTTGATTTCAGAGGATGCAGTCTGCTCCAGCTGCTGAAGTGGAATGTCCTTGTTCAAGAAGCAATGAGGTGCCTAGAAGGAAGCTTTGTAGGAGACAGCTATAAATATCAAAGACTACAAATTCACAGCTCTTTGCTAAAAGAGGTCACAGACTTGGGAGGAAAAAAAATAATTAAACAAGTACATATGGAGTTTCCATGGGTTTGCAACTTGGAATTTCATCTGCTGCCTACCTCAGTCATTTGTTAATCAGTGGGATACTTCAGAGAAAGGGGAACAGAAGAAAGATTTTAGAAGTCAATAGTAGAGAAGAATATAATAGTCTACCTGTCTGTGTTTCCTGAACCTCTTACACATGCTATTTCAGCAGTTATCCAGTGAAATTTCAACTCCTCATTGCACTATAGATTTGATTTTTCAGCAATTTGAAAAACTTTTTTTTCTACTCCCAAAGTAGTTGTCCACAGCATCTGTGCAGAGCTGGCAGCACAGAAAGCAGGTTTTCATTACCATAACAGCTGCTTAAAAGATCCCGAAGACATAACTTGGGTTGATGTGATATTTTGAAAAGAGATCCATCTTCATTAAAAAATTAAATAAATAAATTATGGCACTCACCTGAGCCAGTACAGATGTTAGTAATCACATTAGCTTTATTCCAGATGAGAAAATGTATTTGCTAAATGTCCTGCATAAGGCTGCACTAAAAAAATCACTATATCCAATACTGAACAGTTCATGTGCAGTCAGTGAAATCTTTCCATCAGCTAATTTAAAAATTGCAATGTATAGAATTGAGGTAATTTGAGAATTTCATACACAGAGGAATATTCAGACAAATAATCAGAACAGAAACTAGGGAAACAAAATGTGATATTCATACTAATGAGATCCTAAAAGAATACTGCAAGATCATGAAAGGATGAAAATAGGCGGAGTAAAAGCCTCTAAATAATATCAGTAGAGCTTTTTTGCAAGAGAAAGTGGTTACTGTGGAAGAAGGAATGAGAAAAGAAAAATATATTTTCTTGCATTTTCTTAGGAGCTAATTAAAAATTTACTCCTTTGGGACATGTGTTCTTTTCTAAACATTTGTCCTTCTTTTCTAGACTGTTACTAGTGCAGGTTGCTTTTTTTTTTTTTTTTTTTTTCCCCCCACTCCTTTTTAGTTTCTGACCTCTTGCAAGAGAAAACAACTGACACATTGGTACTACTTCTTCAAAAACACTACTGAGCATTGATGTTGGTGTGTCTGGTCCCTGGGTGCAAAGCAGAACTCTGTAGTGCTGGAAGGGGAGGTTCAAGCCTGCACTTGAACATAAACTCCCTCCTTCCACGTTCCGTCATGCTCTGCCTCTGATCTGCAAGAGGACTCAACTGAAACTTGAAACTGAACACTGGAGCACAGGAGGAGCACAAATACTCAAGAACAGAGAAGTCCTGATCCAGGACCTGAAGACAATTGTACTACAATATAGAAATAATGAACCATTTTTGTCAAATGAGTCCTATTATTCTTCCCCTGGTGGTAACATCTATCTCTAGAAGCCATTAGACAGAAATTGTTTCATCAAATCAGAGTTCCCATAGCAGTTAAAAGTCTTGGTACTTTCTGAAATCCTACCAAAAAGCCCAATTATATTTTTTCAAACTTCTCCACATATAATCTAATCACAGAAATATTCAAAAGAACATATTAACAGAATTTTTATACTGGAACAAACAAAAGGTCGAGATAGGTTAGTTTCATGTTATCCCACTGAAATGTTAATAAATAGCTGTCTTTTGGGTTTTTTTAATCCAAATGTATCAAGTTTCTGTTAGAAGTGAGAAAAGAAAAGAGATCAGCTTTTAATCATTCAGAGTTACTTATCTGGGTTCTGGAAGGTAAACATTTCCATCAGAGTATGCTTCACACAAGATGATTTACTTGTTTGGGTTTTTTTTCTTACTTAACCAAAACTGCAGTTCTAATCAAGGTAAAGACATGCAATGACAAAACTGTTTAAATCCTTTTCCTATATTTACAGTTTACTTAGGTACAAGAGTATTCTTTTCTTTTTCTTTCTTTTCTTTTTGTTTTCCCTCTTCATACTGAGCAAGCAGTTCTCTATTAACAATTCATTTGGGCTTAGATATGGATCTTAATTAGAGAAAAATTGTGAGTGGGCACTAAATCCCTTCCCAGGAACAGAAAAGAGTCCCAATGGTACAGGTTTTCCCAGCATCAATTTAATGAACTACCATTATCTAAATAGACCAGATGACCAGGAGAGGATATGTCTTTATTAGACATACTGCTCAAAATATGCTGTGTGAATAAAAAAACTAATCATATTCTATCCTTCAGGAAAGACATAAGCTTGTACTAAAAGAGGAATGCAGAAAATGTGCCATACTACAATCTTTAACAAGAGCAAATGATAGAGAGAAAAGATTGTAGTAAGATCTGACCAATAATCCAGCCTAAATTTTTTTTTTTCTGTTCTGTCTAGAGGCAATATCAAAACTTTCTATATTTTGTTTGCCTGCCTTTTCCATCAAATTCCAATATTTGTATGTAGAGTGACCTGTATAATGAGCTTCAACAGCCAACAGCCTGATGGTTTCCTCTTAACCTGGCAAGTGAAACAAGCCAAGTTCAAATCAGGAGAAAAAGAAACTTTAAATACTGGCCTTCTGTGTAAGTGACGTAACAACTTACCTGTTGGTGTCTTACTCACTTAAGAAATACAATAAAGTAAAATAAATTCATCATAGCTTTAAGACATTTCCAGGAAAAAAAAAAACAAAACCAAACCCCAAACAAACAAGCTGACTTAAGAATGTTTCCATAAAAGTCCAGAACTGCAGTATGGTAGATTAGTGTGTAGTATAGTACGATTTATTGTTTGTCTTGTACAGAGACCAAGTCACAAGTAAGGTTTCTTTGTATCAGATACATAAGACAGTTTAGCCTTACTTTCCTAAGCTAAAAGTTATTTAGATAGCTGAATTCAATTTATCATATAAGGAAAAAAATAAATTCTAATTCCATTATTGCATTTATCAAAGTTGAATTATCACTTGTATAGGGTAGGTCACACTTTTATGCCCAGTCTGAATATCCACACCATTTTTTTCCTTTTAGATTTAGAGTACTAACACAGAAATCCTCAGCTAGCAAAAACGATGCATTATTTTTAAAGTGTAGTGTGTTTCCCATCCTTATTTAACCTTCCACTGCCACTTGTTTTTGCAAAAGCTGCCGATAAGCTTTTGCTGATGTAAATTGCCCACTCAGTTTTGGTAAGTTGCTAAAAGGACCCGATTGTACAATAGGAATCCAATTTGGAAAAGTGTTTTCTTGTCAGTTCTTCTAGTGTTCTCCTTTGTTCAATGAAAGATGTTTTCTGTGGCTTAATTTGCTTTTGTAAATTAAACTTGCATTTTTATATCAATTTACTTTTTTTCCATTATTAAGTAATATTATATTGAGATCAGGAAAATTGTTCCTTTCAACCCACTTTCCCCATTGTTTCTCTTTTATAGTCAGAGAGCAAGACTGTTATGTTGACACAAATTAAATCAATTTTCCAGCTATTCCATATTTGCAACTTTCACAGTTCTTGGAAATTCTGTGATGCAGATTACTTGACTTTAATACCATAAGCACACTACTTTCTTTGAGTTTTTACTTACTGCTATGTGTAGCTTTCAATTCTTCACTTTTGCTGGCAGTAATGTTGGACATTTGCATAAAAATCTTTTTCAAAATATCCATCTGTTTCTAGGAGTATTGATAGATTGTCATTTATATCCACCTTTTCCTGTAATGCATTGCTGTTTCACTTCGGCTTTCCTTGTTCTTTTAAAATTTGCATAGTTAAAGAGGTTTTGCTTTTAATTTTTTCTGCAGGGTCTGACTCCTCCAAACTTCTTGACCTCTAAGACAGACTCTTCTTTGCTGGTTTTTAAAATCCTTTCTGAAGTCCTGTTCTACAGTGTGTCCTCTTTGTCTGAGATACCAGTTCTAATTATTTTTTTATCATTAATGTTTTAAATAAATTCCTATCTTAGCTTATAATATGTCTCTAATCTTTTCAAACAAATTGATTCAATTGAGTTAGTAAAAAACTTCCCTTATTTTCTAGAAATCTGGCCTTTTGAAGGCAAAAAACTCAAAGTTCCACTTGGTTGAATTGGTAAGTCTTAAATTAAACTGATTCTTTGGTTACTCATCTTAATAATTTTCAATGGTTTTTTCAAAATATCATATATATCTTCTGTCATCAAAAAAATGAAGTTATGCTCTTGTGTCATTGCTCTTAGTCTTGATTTCATTGATGCCACTACTAGCAAAACAATATAGGAATGAACTTTCTAAAATATTTGGATATTCATGTGCATTTGAACTTGGGCAAAATATTTCTGGACTGTCAGGTATTACTCTGTGGTCATAGACATTTGTCAATAAATAATCAAATTTCCCTGTCAGAATCTGTAATGTTGCCCCTTTTTCTTCTCTTTTTTTATTTCTAACTTTTCTAACTGATAAGTTTCAGGGGAAAAAAAAAAGAGGTAGAGCTGCTGAGATGAATTATGAATAACATTTTGTTTGTGGTGATGAAAGCAGAGCTCTGTGAGATGCTTATTCTACTGCATATGAGTAGAATAAAAGACACCTCTAAAAAGTTCAAGCTGATATTTGGAAGATTCTGACCGTAACAAAAGATAAAACTATGCCTCTCATTTCACAGGCTTTCAAAGAAAAATAATTTCAAATTAGAAAGCATGAACACTTCTGTGTCTTATCTCCACATTAGAGTTCTCTGCAATTTCTAGTGAAAAGTGGACTCCTGGGGACTGCTCACTCTGCATTCTGTCAACACTATGTCAAAAGCTTGAGCTATAGAAACATACTATGGTCTTGTTGAGTCTGGCCTTTTTAAGACATATTCAATTTCTGTGATAGAATTCAGAGCAAGATAAATGAATGCTTTCAGATGCTTCCTCTGTTAGAGACCTTTCTTAAATTAATTTGTGATTATTAGGAAATTAGATTCCAAAAGCAAAAAGTCTTGTCTGCTTGGAGGTGAATGCAGAAGCAGCCTGCTAACCTACTTATAAAAGATACAACAAAACCAGTTTATTATACAACATGCTTCTTACTTTTAAGAGTAAGGTAAGGTGTACCTGTCCTGCTGTGAAATGAAAGCAATTAAGTCTTGTAGCAGCCCATTACTTAATTCTTTAATTTAAATTTAATGAATGATATTTGTTTTAGATACAAACCTGTGAAACAAGATAGACTGATAGTCTTTTTTTAGTTCGTTGGCTAATTACAACATGATGTGATAGTTTTCAGCTGTGACTCTATAGAAGCATATTACCAATAAACTGCAAGCCTTTCTCGTGATGAAAGGTTGATTCAGTCTCCAAATACAATCATTCCTGGCATTGTTCTTGCAGACACTGCCAACAGAATCAAAAGATATATTAGTTTCAGTCTTTAGTTTTTCTTCTCCCTTGGGATCTGGGATGTTTCAAACACTTCTCGTTTATGCTTGAAGTAAAATTAAATCCTTTCAAAGAAGGAAAGCTTTTTAGATAAATCCACTGAGTTACTTTGTGCTATTTCTCATTTAGCTCACTTTTGGAGCAGTTTTCAAAGTTTTGAGCTTTTAATCCTGTAAGATTGCTAAAAAACCCTGAATCTTACTTTGTGTAAAGAAGCTGAAAACACATCTCGCTCTGAGATTAACCTCCTGCTTTGCAAGTTTGAGAAGAATGCTTTAAAGGCAGAAAAAGCTAAAGGGTTTTGGGTGAAAAAGAGAAAACAGTGCAGAGAAATCCAGAGGTGAGGAAAAGGTCAGGAGGTAAAAAAAAGAGGTATTTTGTTAAGATATGGCAGGTTATGCACAGCAGTATTTCTCTTTAATGAGAAATACTTCTATCTTATCTGTTCTTAAGAAAGTACATAAGTATGTATATACAGAAACTTTAATAAATTATTTATCATTTTAAATTTCTCTAATTGTGAATTTGTATGGGAAATCATCTCCTTATCAGGCACAATAACCGTGAACCTTATAATTTTTTTTTTTTTTTTTNACAAAAACTGATTTTTTTTTTTTTTTTTTTTTTTTTTTTTTTTTTTTTTTTTTTTTTTTTTTTGCATACTGTTCAGAATTAATATAACAGAATACTCTGTACCGCAACCCAAAGTCAACCAAAATCACTGAGGTCTACTGAACATTTAATTATTAATGTCAACAGAAGTACTTCAACAGGAGGCATTTATGCAAGTTCATCCTAGAATCCCAACAACCAGTGGAAAATGTAGGAGCTGTAGGAACATAAAGAGGGCCAGAGATGCAGGTTCAAGCTATTTCTCCACACATCTCCAGGCAGTATCCTGAGCAGTCAGTTACTGACTGTGCTATGGTGTCTCTCCCACACTTAGACATAGCTCTTTTAAGTGAAAGTATAAACATGGCATCCATAGTTTCCAGGTAATCATTCTGATAATTTCCATTGAAGAGTAACAACTATCTGAATTTATTTCTGCTGTGAAGTGACCTGTAAGTTATTCACCTCCACTGATATTTGTATTATTCTGTAGATCTAATGGTTCTTAATATATGACTGGTAATATTTTTGTGCCGCGATTCATTTACTTTCAAACCCATAAGAGTGTTCTGAAAAACTGTTCCAACAGTTCTATATCTTACACACCTGGAAAGATATTTGGGGTTTTTTGATTCTAAAGGAAGGAAGATTCAGTCTTCCTTCATTTAGATTATTGTGCCAGATAATAATCAATGCACCTTGATCTTGTCCTATGAAAAAAAAAGAATATTGGTCTATTTCATCGGCTATTAGGAAATAAAAACTGGGGTCATTAGATAATACAGTTATGAGACAATACAGTTATTTACAGTTATGCCTTTCCCAGCTATTTGTTGTTGTTCATTGCAAGCATCACCCAGTTTTATTCACCAAAATCAAGAAAATACATTTCAAAATTGGTTATTTTAAAAAAGGCGCATTTTCACTTTTTATTAAAATATTAGTTTAGCTTCTGCAAAGAGCATTAATCTATGTAATTTTTTTTTTCATAAATACATTCAGGCCTAAAAGCTCAATTCAAACCTGAAAAACATCTTTAAAATAGTATAATGGAATTTCAAGGTATGCCTTTGTATTTTAAATGTCTTTTAAAATTAGTTTGAAAATACCCATCCTGTTTTATGTATTCATATATACGATTAAACATGAAATTAATGTCAAATATGAAATGATACACAAGAAAATAAAAAATTAACAGTGTGCAACTCAATTACACAAGGTTCTCTGTTTTCCTTTTAACAAAATCACTGTAGTATATCTGATTAAGGATTACAAAACCATAGCTGAAGTTAAGAGTTCTGGATGCTGCTTCTTCAGCGAATCTAAGGTAAGTAATTACATGAGCAGGCATACACACAGCGACCAGAGCAGGGAACAATCTCGGTGTTGACAGTCTCATTTTTCTGGGAATACATAGAAGGAGTTAAAAATAAGAGTGCAACATGAAAACAAGGTACGCTTTCAGCTTTAAACGTTTTGGTGTATGCAAGACAGATGTGTCAAGCTGATCTGGATGAACAGAGCAACAGTAACAATAAAATTGACTCCTAATAGCCAAAAAGAGGTGTGATCCTAAGTGTCATCGCTGGAAAATATTGTTCTCTACAGCTGGTTAACCACATCAGAGCATTAACTACAGACCAGTCAAGTAATCTTTATGTCATGATATTCTAAAAATCTATCAGCTATGGAAATAAGTCAGCTTGAAGTGTCTCATCATTTTAACCAATATTCCAGGTTAACAGATCGTGTTCAAACTGTAAATACTTCATATATACTCTACTGAAAGTTAATCAATACACTCAAAAATAACTCTCAGTCTGTCAATTTGTCACTGATTATAAATGTCACTTGCAGGTTTTATAAAATATTTTAACAGAATTGAATTAAATTAAAATAAGTCTGTGCCAACATCTCTCCCTTCTCAAAGGCTTAGCTCCTGATCCATTTCAATTACTTAGTAATACACTATGAAAGGTTGGCAATACAAGCTGACAAGTATCTTTGTAAAACATATTTTATATTATTTTTTACTTACTGACTTGTCTTTAGCAGTAAGCTGTAATGTAAGTGTCTGAGGCTAAAAAAGTTGAAATAACATCTAACTTTACACTTTGCAACTTTGTGAACAGGACTAAACAGTTTTGCACCCTTTGATCCAAGTATCAGTTATCTAGTGTGCAAATATGATTGCAGGTATAAAGAGAAGTGCTCTTTGTTACTGCACTGCAGTTTAGTTTCAATATAAACTACTGCAGAGAGTTATCAAAATTTAAATTCAGACCTCAGCCACATTTCAGGTCTAGCAAAGGAAAAGTTTCTTTCAATCACCTCATAGATAAGAAATTTATTAAATAGGAACATATTTTGAAAAGAAAGAGAAATGAATTTAATAGCAAGAAGATACCATTTTTTGAATTCTACTTTATACTTAAGGGAAAAAAAAGGTGCTTCCATATGTGAATCATTCTGTACCTTAGTGAGGAGATTAAGCTAGTTTTAAACTGTTCTTTTTAATTACAGTTGATATTAAAACCTATTATGTTGTTCAAAACGTCAGTGGTATGACTTGTCAAACTTTTGCATTTAGTAAGATTTAGTGATGAAACTTGGAATTAGCTTTGAACAGAAATACTTAAAAAGAGAAACTCTGAATCACTACAGTCTACTTGTAATTCCTTCTTCAATTTCCATGTGCAGGCAAGTCATGGAACACAAAGAGGCTTAAGTCTGCTTTCAGAATACAAGCCTGAGGCAAGATGATATGATTGAGATGAGACATTATACATGAAATTGGAGAAAACATATGCAAGAGAGTAGCTCACTTTTGCACAATGTCATAGATCCATAGCACCCATAACAATCACCTTTCCTGGTGCTAAATTTTCAATATATGCATAACATCAGGATGAAAGAAGTAATTGTTCTCCCACTGTACCAGACAGGAAAGTCTGTCCAACTGTTTTTCACAAACTCGGTAGTCATTCTTACACCTTGCTTCTAGGACAGTCTAAGAGTATTATTCTCAGATCCTCTACCACGTTCTGTAATGAAGGATGTAGCTGCTTTCTGTACCCTTTTCCCCTTCCTCTAGTTTCAAGTATCATATGACAAAAGGCATGCTTCATTCGACCAAACCTTTTTAATTTTGCATGTCTTCAACTATGCTTATTTTTAGAATTGCATTGCATAGGTGGATGAAGTAGTGCTACAGTTTCAGTCCATGGGAAAGTTATTATATTCACAGTTTTCCTTTCTCACTTGTAATTGATTCCAGAGAGAAAACACACACATTAATACATATTATCTCGTTTGCAGAACACATGTCTGATCATGAAGGCATTCCCTATGTGAAACTCCCATTGAAGCCAGTTAGAGTCATGCCTACAAGTGGATAGCAGGTCAGAAGCAGATTTACTTTCATAAAATTTTAATGCATTGACAGAGTGTGTTTACTTTCTAATACATTACAAGGAGTGATGGGTAAACCAGAAAGTTTCTCAACACTTGGAAAAATACCAAAAACTGTGGATGCTCTTTTGAACTGTATTCCAACTGTCTAAAGCCACTTGATTCTTCACAGCTGGGTTGCAAGATTTACAAGATTAGATATTTCAGCACTTCTGCTTCCCATCCTAGCCAAGTGAAGACAGTTTAAATTTGAAAATAAGAAGGTGGGGAAGGGGGAGGGTTGAGAACAAGACCATGGTAAGCAGTAAATATAAACTTGATTTTCAAATATTTGCCTGTTCTTAATGTGGGTATCTCAGTGATTCTGGTCCCAGATTATGTGACACTTTGTTTTCTCACTTAAATAACCTGTAGAATACTCATTTCTAACCTGGATTGTAGATTTAGATCCCAAACAATTTGGTCTGATATAGACAGCAGGATGTCTGAGTCAGTGAACCCGTAACTAACAGACAAACTCCTAATGATGCTGTAATCAGGACAAAAATGAGACCCACTCTCAGTTTCATCTTAGTTCCCCTGAAAGTAAAACAGAAGAAAGTTGAAACTTTATTCACCTTTCTTATTAAGGAATTTATTCTTCTAGATACTGGAAAATAATGTGGCTCCTAGAGGAAGCTTTGTTGAATTTTTCATGGAACCCACTGTATCAATCACTTTGAATATCTCATTTTAACATTCACATATTAATCAACCTGAAGTTTAAATAAGCCAAACTGAGTCATATCTGAATTCTGATATTTTAATACCCATTCTTTTTCATGACAGAACTATGCATCAGATGCCATATGAAAGTAAATATTGCGCAGATTAGCACTTTATTTCTAAAAGATATTGTACTGTTTCTTGGACAGATGTTAGGAGAGGCTTATTCTAGCAGATACTGATGATTTTATTCAAAAACACACAAGCAATCTGGCTGGGTACTTTAAATCTTCATTACAGATATAGGAAAAGTTCATAGAACAGCTGCTTTTTGCTCTGTTGCCATCAATTAGTGTATTTCAATAACATAAAAAACTAAAATCCCAGAATACATACCCACTAATTACTTATTTTAATATCTAAACTCTTATACTAAATATTTCATTGAAACTGCTACTAGTATTAATATATTTTAAAAAAACTATGCTTGGGTATTTGATTTATGTATGTTTAATTTAAAAATAATTTTTTTCAGAAAAACTATTCCAGCTGTCAGGGAGCAGCAGGAGTGGGGCTGTTCTCAGAGAGAGATGAGCCAGGAACCGTGATTACCTCAGCACTCCAGTCTGGGCAGTGATGCTCCCACAGGCTGCAGTCCCACGGTTCTGGTCAAGGGTGGTCGTATCCACAGACTCAAGTGACAAAACCAAATGAGAAAAGGCAACAAGTCAGTCCATCCGGGAAGACCAGTCAAAAATGGCAGGAGACTGGTCTGGAGGCAGGAATAGAGATAAGACTACACATAAGCTGAGACCAAACCCCATCCTACAAGTCCAGCCAGGAGGGCAGAACTGTATGCAGCAGAACACATGTACTTACAACATTACTTGTCGAGACCTTAGCTTAAATGCAGCCCACAAATCCATAGGCAGGTCCCAAGTGAGATTCAGCACACATATGGCCTTTTGGTGCCTTCTGGGACCTAGCAATTTTCATTACAATGCACTGAAATAAGAAGTACGTCCCATGTCTTTGAACCTGTGTGAAAAGTATATCAATGGTGTTATTTTTTCAAGCTCGGAGAAGGGGTACTATGTGGGACACTATACTAGGCAGAAAGGGAAGCTAAGCACTTCTGAAAAGATTTTCTGACCCTGCCCAGACCCCACTAACAAAAGCTTGATAAACTTACTCCTGCTCTCTCTCCAGTCATTTGATTGGTCATGGCAGTTTCAACAGTTATATAGCCACTGAACCTTCTAGCCCCTTCTAGCCTAGGAGTGGGAGGGCATTTTCCCACCTAGAGTAGATAAAGCTGTCTCAGACATATTCAGAGGAATATGGGATAGAAAGAAGAATGGGATAGAAATGAAGAATAATGAAAGGAAAAAAAATTCAAATGCTGAATATGAAATAGTTTTACATAATAAACTGATACAAGGCATAAGTACAAATCAAAGTAATACTGTCTGAGTCCAAATCTTGCCTTAAATATCATTCTATCAATGAATTAAGGATTATTTCCTTGAATAAATAAATTATCTTGGGATGAATTTATTTGGTGAGATTTTAATACAGTATGAATTTTAGTTTAAACTTTTCCCGCATAGGTCTCTAGCTGCAAAGCGTTTGAACTCCCAGTGTCAGCACATGCTACAGTTTTTCCCCACTGTGGGAGCCTTAATAAGGTTTTTTTCCTTTATTAAGTTATCTAGTTGCCCAAAACTTGCAAGATTTTCTATATGTTTGAATTTCCCACCTCTTACATGGGAACTGAAACTGGCAAAAGGGTTCATGCTTTACTGAATGCACACTTTAAGAATAACATGACTGCATAAGCATTGTATCCATAGAAAAACAGGTAAAATAGTCTGGTAACAATACCTGGAAAGTTCGCTTAACTATTAACATCAAAATAGCAGTGGTTTGGGTTCTTTTTTAGAGCCACATCTTCGTAGGTCTGTTACTCTTTTTTCCAGGAATTTGATAGTTGGTAGCTCAGAAAAACGGTCTCTGCTTAACAGACATATCTCAAAGCACTCCTATATCTCCAATTTATAATGGTTTAAATAATTTTGTGGCTTTTATACATTTGTGTATATAGAAAAAAGTCTGTGTTTGTAATCAGAAACATGGATAGAAAGACATTAGTCCTTGAATTCAGAAACAGGAATATATTCTTTGATTGTTGCAAAATGTTATGTTTTGAGTTCGGGACATAAATTGACATAACCTAAGTCTATTATTATCTTCCATTTCTGTGGCTGAGTCATTTCCCTTAGGTTCTTATACCAGCTCACTTACAAAACATTTCAGCTTCAGGAAGAAAAACATCAACCAATTAGTGTCTTACGATGCAAAGAAGACACACACACAAAAAAAAGTGTTTGGTTCAGTCAACATAATTCACTGTCTTATTTAAATGAGGGAGAATAATGCAGACTGAAGGGATCCTAAAAGAAGAAGTTACACGACAAAGCAAAAATTTGGGAAATTACGAGATTTATTTCAGCCACCATTGTAATCTGTTATTATCATATTAAATCTTTTCATCCAAATGGAAATTTGGCCAATTTGTTATTAAAGATTTTTAGAGTAAAGACAAGGCTTCTTGATCCACTCGAACACTCAGTCAGTATTAATAAGATTCTAATTGCTGTTAGTAATTACTACAGTATTGAAAATATAATAAATTTGGGAGTGAATGGAAATAACTAATGGAATACTGAAAAATGCTGCTGCTAGATAAAGATAGGCAAATTAATTTTAAATTTTTAACCCACTTGAAAATTCTGGGCTTGAAATGTCAGCTCAAACTTGAGTGATTTGGTTTGTGCTTTTCTAGGGAAAGAATGAGATTAAAGGAGGAATAACAGATAAAAAGCTAGGGAAAATTATATATTGAGAGCTGGAAAAAAGATAGTAGGTACAGTAAAGTAATGATATGGATGTGTTTTACAGGTTTTTAAAAGAAAAAATTCTGCACAGAACAGTATTTGTAGTGAAAGCATTAAGTGCCTCCTAAACCGAGATGGAAGTTAGTTCATTTACATGCTCATTTCTATCTCAACTTTCCTCCAACTAAATCACCATTTTCCCAGGCATTTTTGAAGACAGCATATGGCAGATGTATTTAAAACTAGTTTCATACAAAACAAGCATCCTTCATTCCATAAATCTTTTCATTTTTGAGTAAGAATGTCTCGGCAATTACTGTTATGTAACTTTTACTCCTTTCATACCTTTTTTTTTTGGTTTTTGCATCTTGGCATTTATTTTCTTAATTAAAAATAAGTTTTACTGTTATGGTCTAACCAGCTTGTGCACTTCTTTTAATTTTTGAACCTTGTCAATACAAAAAGCAGTGACATTCTTACAGAAAAAAGAAAAAAAAGGCAAGAAAGGAAAAAAAGAGCCAACATATTTTTTCAATTAGATTGGGTTCCCAGTTTATGCTCAGATGTAGAGGAATTTAAATTAGGTTCAAGCAAAAACTAACACCTAGGATAAGTTTCACTATTCTACAAAGAATCTTAATATTTTGTAACATTACCAAAGATCTAAGAAGCAATTTAACATTCAGGACATTTAACTTTTGACCTAATACTTTTAAAATTTGCTCCAGCAATCAGCTGAGTGTCTCAGATTCTCATCTCAAATAAATAAATGTAAGTGTGAAGTTTCTCAGATATGTTTGGGAGCTATTACTGGCTTTTAACTGCAGTACTTGGTTTTAACATGTCTTTTACTTCAGCAGAGGATCTCAATTGTGCTTTGATACTTTTCATACTAGGTCAAGGGAGCTTGATTGAATACAGGTCATTATAACTTCTAAGCTGTTACTTAAATACTGATAGGCGATGAAAGCAAATGTTTTTACTGTTTCTTACATCCATGTCTCTAAAAACGCTGGCACTTTGACTTTCACATAGAGTATTGAATGCTATGGAGCAAAGTACTGTAATGACTTTTTTTTTACTTCATTCAACTGAATGGAAAGTAAGCCTCTTGACTAAAAAACATATATAAAAACCCCAGCCTATATTTTGCCTTCATTTCCTTTTTCTGGCATACATTTAACAATCTAGGCAGCATTGTAGGTTAAGATAACATTTATTAAATCATTTTTACAGAAGCTAATTTACTTGCTTAAAACTTTCAAATGTCAAGCTACTCCTGAGTGATCAAACTTGGATAGCATAGTTTTAAGTCTTGAGTTCTGAGTTTGGGAGTTTGGAATTTCTTTAGACAGATTTCAAAAGGGCCCAAACCGTACCAAAGGGTGCAAACTGATCCCAAAGGGCAACCCACCCATCCCAGAAGTAGAAGGACAAAGTGACCCAACAGTGGGCCCAAAAAAGGGCCAATAAGATAACAGGCAGACTCTCACCTCAGATGTGATATGAAGCCTGCAACAGTCAAGTTAGCAGGGTGACCCTGATGGGAGTCTAAGGTCTCATACAGTGGTTTTGCAGGAGACAGCCTACATAGGAAATGAGAAGTATGAGAGACAGAGGCTTCATTTTGGAAAAAAAATAAGTCCCTCTTATAACATGGAGTCATATGAGGACATAGGACATCCTACTTTGAACAGTCTGCTTCACTGCTGTTAATTCCTATTTTTCACCTGTAACAGTTAATAGGCAATGCTATTTCCTGTACTTATAAACCCATTTTGTTTTCCTAGGCCTTTTTCCATCTTATCAGACAATAAGTTGCCATTACAGTTGTGTTTGCCCTTGTCAGTGGTATGTCAGGGTATAGCAGGTTTCTGCATACCCTGGGTGCACTGTGAAGAGGGCAGCTGAAATTTTCAAAGTTGCTTCTGGCTCCAATGCCTGGTTCTCAGGTTCCCAGTTCACAGGGTGGCAGACAGTGTCTTTGTCAGTACTTTCAGCAGACTTTTTCTTCTTTATTCTTTCAGCAATTCTCTGCTTCTTGTCAGTCCACTCTTACGGCTCCTTCATCACTGTTCTTCATGGGCAGCAGTTCCTTCAAGGTATGCACTGGCCTGTCATGGAGCACTTCCTTCACTTCCTGCCTTGCTGTTCATTTTTCCCAGTGTTTACCAGCTTTTTTAGAAGATGTTTTTCTAGGAGTGCTCCCACCTCAGCTGTGGGCTGAGCTGTGGTGGGTGCTTTGGGAGTGTCTGGAACTGGCTGTGACAGATCCAGAGCAGCCCCGGTTTCTCCTCACAGTGCCCTGCAGCCCCTCAGCTCAAAGGCACCTACAAACATACATACATATACATATATATATATATATGTGTCTATGTGCGTCTGTGTGTGTGTTTACACACACATATATGAGCATATATACTCAGTGCCTTGGTCCATCAGTTTTGATTACTGAAACTGCTAGAGAAACTGTATTCCCACTGAACATAAGGATCTAATTCTGTGTGTTTACAACAGGAACACCCAGTGCAAAGACAACCACCAATGTGTTAGTTTAAGAGAAAGACTATTCACATGCTGCAACGTGTTCTTCCATTGAGACCAGGTCTCAAAAGATAAAAATATTTCTCACAGACACACAGACATACACATACACAAAAAGTAAAAAAATCCAATTTATTACAAATTTCACCAAAAAAAAAAAATTAAACCCACACCCTGTAGCAATGAGGACAATTTTTGTCTACTTACTGGCTAGTTCTGGCCAACTATTCTCAGTAGCTTTCCCTTACTGCATAATGCAATGTAAAAATTCCGAATCTTGGAAAAAAAATTTAATTTATACTATACCTATTACTCTTTTATGTCTTAACCTCTTAGCCTAGCACCAGCAAAAGGTACTTTTATCATACTTCTTTAAGGCAGTTTTGTTTTATGATGAAATCCAGAAGAAAAATATAGACAAGAAAATAGTTTGTTATTTATCTACACCTGCAAGGTGCCATTAGATTGTTAAATTATAAATGACACTGAAGATACAACATGCCCTATTAATATATTATCACTTTAAACTAAAAGTGTTCATTAGAACAAGACTTGATATTACATTGCTGACTTCGTAGTGTATCAAATCCCATTTTTAATACTATGTTTTACTGATAATTGCACACTCCCAAACTAAGACTCTCTGACTTTATAACCCCATTTTAGAGAGAAAGATTTCATAGTTATTTTTTTAAGAAAGTAAAGGTCCTTTTTTGAAAATTACATCATTGAATGCAAGGTTTCTTATAGTGCTAACCACTTAATGTCACATATAGTTCAATGAAATCAAGTATAAACAGAGATGTTCTTTTCAATTGATGCAAGGCCTTGCTGAAGAAAGCCAAAAGAGATTAAATAATTTAGTGTTTTCCTGTCTTTTATTTCTACCTTCCCATTTCCATTTGTCGTAACAATATAAATGTAGCTGTTAATAGTGTTCTGCTTAAATGTAAACTGTCCTTTCTAACTTTAATCTATTTGTTGGCAAAAGAAAAAATATCTGCTGACAATGATTTACCATGGAAAATGCATGAGAATTCAGTTACTGAGCTTGTTATTTACTCAAGAATACATTCTTTCAAGGTTGGGGTTTTTAAAGTATTTTTCATTACTTTTGTTGAACAAAGTAAGATTTGTATTAATTAAATCCTATAAAGAATTGCAAATCTTAATGCATTTCTTAATATCTTCCTGAAGATTCCTGCACAGAACAATCATGTCTGATATCATAAAAAGAAGAACAGTACTGTCAGTTGGTTCCAATTAACAATGTAGACACTTCATAAGTATTTAGAAATAATCGTTTTTCCCTGTCATAGTATGGCACAACTACATTGTGCAGGTCAATTGAGAGTCTGTTGCTGTAGTTAAGGAATAGGATAAGCTGAAAGAAAAGGAAGTATTGCAAGTCAAAGTAAGGCAAAAATCCTGTGCTTTGCTCTGCTACTGCCTCAGGCTGCCTTAAAATATGGCCTTGTGCATACAGCTATGATCAAGCTCTGTCTAAGTAACTAATTCCATACATGCTCTGGATATCCTGATGCCTAGACCATTCCTGAAAGTGATTTAAATTTCTCTGTTTTATTTTGGTGTAAAATGTCTAGTTTCTTGAAACTGTTATAGTATCTTCACCATAATAACTATTACTTGTACATAAAAAGACCACACCTCACATGGTGCATCTACCTCTCACTTAATTCTTTTGGCATCTTGGATACAGGCAGGGAAAGAGAGGAAAAAGTTGTCTTGTCTCACATCACTCTTATACATTTAGATGCCATATATGTGTAAGAGCCCCACTGTGATGTGATGGTTTTCATTAAAGTAGCACATATTTTCACCAAAGTGAGGAAATTAGGGGGCATCAAGAACAAGGCAAGGTTTATTGGCTGGATAATTTTTTTTCAAAGATAAAGTTCAGCTGGTCAAGTGTTCATATTAAAAGCATCAATATCTTTTAAACAACCAAAAGTGCAGATTTACAATGAGTGCACATCAACAGAACATCTAAATCTCTTGACATTCTCCCATTCTCACACAGCAACAATGATAATCTATTAAGAAAATGAACACAGGAAATATTACTCTTTACAAAAATCTAGTAATCTGATCATACACAAAAATAAAGAAATGAGAAAACATTTGTGACATATTTCACTACTGTTTATACACCACAGTGAAGTAGATGAGCAAATAAACATTTTGACTGAAGATCAGAACAGGTTGTCTGGAAAAACACTTTGGAAACCAGAATATTACTTTTGAAATTGGAAAGATTTCTATGTTGATATCACTGCCAACTTCAACCATTCAAAGTTATGAGTCAAACTTCAGATACTCATAGGATCAGCTTAAAAATAGAAACATGAAAAGAAAATAGTCTGTGTTTCTTTTTACTAACCCTTTGCTTTCTCAGATCACACAGATCACTCAATCCCCCCTGCCCCTGGTGAGATGTGGAGAAGAATCTGAAAGTGGGACAGGAAAAGTGAGGCACAATACAACTGCTTGCCACCTGCTAACCAAGCCCATTCCTGAGCAGTGGTCAGCTCTCCCATTTCTACACTGAACATGAAGTTCTATGGTTTGGAATAACCCTTTGGCCAGTTCGTGTCTTCTGCCTTGGCCATACCCCCTCCTGGCTTTATGCACCTTCTCACTGACAGAGCATGGAAATTGAAAAGGGTAAGCACTACCAAGCAACAACTCAAACGTACAGTAATGGTTGGACTTGGTAATCTTAAAGCTCTTTTCCAATCTAAACAATTCTATGATCAGTGTGGCTTCAACATTATTCTCATATTAAATCCAAAACAGAGCACTGTACCAGCTACTAGGTAGAAAATTCACTCTATCCCAGCCAAAGCCTGCTATCTCTTAATTCCTACTATGATGACTTTATTAAATGACTAAATATCATAAGACTTTCCGTTATATATTTACATATATATAAAATATGAAGGCTGGGAAGACAATTAACCAGCAACTTTTAAGACACACATTGACAAAAGAAATCATAAGAGAATGTATTCTTAAAACAGTTCACAATTTTTGGCAAAGGATAGACTCAAGACTGTTTCAAGGCAGACTCAGTTACTGGGAAACAGTGAAAGCAGAATTTAGAAGGGACGGCAACTTTACTAAAGTGACAGAGGAGTAGATATGCAGTATATAGACCAAGAGAGTCCCTTTGCCAGCAGCAAGGAATCCAGATTGTCTCCACAATCTTCATGACATAGACTTGCATTAATTATTTTGATTTACTACAGCTGATGTCAGAGGGACTTGTGAGGTCGCTGTTCCCAGCAGACACTGGACAACCCTGCACACCAGCCTTACTGCAGCGAGCCTTACTTCACCCAACGTGCACTTCCCTTTCAGACTAAATACAACATAAATGATCTCTGGCAAATCAGGCAAACTCTCTTTCCTAACTGTCCTCGTTTTCTGCCCTCGCCATCCCCGTTCACCTTATTTGGAACCTTTCTACACAGTAAGTTATAATGATATAAAAACAATGTAATTTTAAATACAAATTTTCAGGCATCAACTAAATACTGATAGCTCAGTTTTATAACAGTATGACAGAGTATAGCCACAGAATATTGGAGGAAAATGCAACCATTTAGACCGTAAGGTCTCTAGAGTGAACATTTGAGAATCTTGAAAAACCAGGTCTTGAACATATCAATGAATATATCACTAAATATAACTAGATGGTATTGTAATAATAATAATACTAACTGTCAAAAATATACACTGGAAACAGAGGCCATTCAGTCATTGTTTTGTTTTCCATTACATTTTAGTGGAAGACAGTTATTGTTTGGGTTTTTGGTTTTGGTTTTGGTTTTTTTTTGACAATCAAAATTTCAAAGATGAAAACTTTGGGAAATCATTTACCTGCCAGTGTTGTCACTAACATTGTTAAAAGTTCTTTGAATGGATGACAAAAATGAAGGCAATTATCATGAATAGTACAGGATATTATCTCAATCTACAGTGTCTAATACACGCACATAATATGCAATTACAGTCAGCTCTATCACTTGGAAAGCCACTTACATGTAAATAGATATAAACTCCTTTTTATTATTATTTTCCAGTCTGCAGAAGAAATTAGAGAATAAGTCTTCTCATCATATTTCTACATACATAAAAATAATGAGAACATTGATTCATTGACTATATATTTTAACACTTCCTCATACAAGAATTGTAATACAGTAAGATAAAATTGTATTATAAATAAAAATAACTGATTAATAAAGTCAAAATTATGAACAACATAGTAGAAGTAAGAGATCTGCTCTGTGACTCTTGCCAGCTTAAGATAAGGACTCGTCCTGTTCCTGTTTTAGTTTGCATGGTCTTTCGTCTCTCTGTTCTCCCTCCCATTATTGTCTGGGTTATCTTGTAATTCTGTTTACCTCATATGCAGCCAGATTTTTCCCTTCTCCCAAAGTTAGAAAATTTTGATTTAGTTATTTTTTATCATGCTGGTCATGTTTTAGTATTTTCAAAGGGCATTGAAAAAAAATAACTTTATAAACAAGATTATTAGCATTATATCTTTTCAATATAGTCAAATGGCTTACTCAGACAATAACATGTGGTGTAAGTAGGTGAAATTTTATTATCTTACTGTCTGAAAGCTCAGTCAAGAGTAATTTGCCAAGGCAGAGCAAGTGGTCAATAAATTATTTGATTGCTGAAATAAAACCCAAGTTATTACACTGTTAAAGTGTCAGCTGAGCTTAGATTAATCATGACTCTATAGCACAGTACCTTCAGTTTAGAAATTGTCACGTAATACACCTGATTTTGCAGCTATGCATATCTCATGTGTGCTCATCCTCAGTGAATTGTGTGTTGGCGCGAGCAGCGGTAGGACTGGGCACAAGGGAGAGGACCATCTTATAATATCAAACACTGGGCAGAAGCCGTGGAGTGCAGTCTGGAAGCTTGTTTGAGCTTGGACCCTGACACCATGACACCAGCACCTCTTTACTGCTCCACGATGCAGTCTTTTTGCTTTCCTTTTTGCTTTCAGTGGTTCAGTGGCAGAAGACAGGCACTACCCGCGGCAGCAAGTGCTCCTTCTGGTCACTAAGGAGCATGGATCAGGAGTTGGCTGAATCATTTTAATGTTTGCTAAATGTGATTCGATCTAACCATGAAGTTCTGGCACACTTTTCAGACTTCAAATTCTTACTCCACTTCCATCTGTCTTCCCTCACTTCCACGCTGATAATTTAAAAAATTCCAATGGCATCACTTAAAACCTGCATGCTACACATTGTAAGTCTTTTCTGTCCTTTCCTTTCCTTTTCCTGTTTCTGTTGCTACTATGCTGTATAAAAACAGCTAGAGAAGGCAGCCTGTAACAAAATGTGCACCTGCAAAGTTCAGTTCCACTTGCAGCTTTAACTCGAATTGGTTTCCTATCTGTTACAGGGAGCTGCTGGAGTCTTTCATTTTCTCATGCCACGAGACTATTCATGAAGTAATTCACACAGCTGTCTCCAGACCCAGCTGACCCTTTCACCCCATACAATGTGACTTTTCACCTAAAGGAACTACTCACAGCAAAGCACATCCCCAGAGTATTGGTATGTGAACTATTAGCTCTGCAGAGTTCTTTTTAGCTATTAGATATGCAGACTGTTTTTACAAATGCAGTGACTGAGGTCGCTGGGGTTTGCATGGTGTTTTCATCATGCAAATATAAACCATTCTTTGGTGATTTATGGAAATATGTCATATAAAAAAAAATATATACAGACGGAGACATTCAGTGAGTCTGAAAATTCCAATATCCTCTCTCTGCAAGTGGCCACTACCGCTTGCTTTAAGGGAAAGTCTAAGAAAAAGAATAACCTTTCCTCAGAAGAAATGCATTTTTTAGCTCTCACTCTTGGATGACTGCTTATGCTCAGAATCACTGAAACTCTGTCTTTGTCAGAATAATAATAAAATGAAAAGAATAACCTATGGTTAATTTTGTGGACAGTCCCATGGCTCACGTAAACGTCTGATTCATTTAAAGTCAGCTACAGTCTCAACCTCTCTAATAGGCTGTGCCATTCCTCCTGAAGGAAGGAATTCCAGAGGTTAATTATATATTATAAATTATATCCCTTTTCTGTTTAGCTGAATGCTGCTTTTTCCCACCCCCACAACTTTTCCTCTCCTTCACTGTTTTGTACTCTGTCATATCTCTCTTTGTTTTTCTTATTCCTAGCATATTTTCACATCTTAGTTTTTGTTTTTATGAAAAGCTACGACAAGAAGAAAGTCTCTAAGGGCTGCATTTTCATGAGTTCTAGAGGTATGGAAGCAAAATACATATTTGGTCAATGCAATCTCATAAAGTTTAGTATAATGCAAATTAAATCACATCCAGGCTGTGAAAACATTGACATGGAGTTCATTTCACTTATTAAAACAGCCATGACAAAAGCCCTGAAATAAAATTTTCTGAATCAATAAATTCATAAATTATGAGCAGATTTCTTTTCCAAACAATGAACAATGAAGTGATCACAGATACATCTGGCAGAATCCCTAATGACTATTTTGTTCCCATCTACTAAGTAGCAAACAAATTTTCACTGTTCAGTGATACTGTTTAGATTTTAGGATATGATCACTGTGCGTTATGTGAAACGTATCTTACTACAGTGTTGTCTGAATGAAGGTGAAATTTATGCTATACAATCACAGCTATTACCTTTTTGCAAGATCCAAATATAATAACATTTGCATATATTAGTCTTGCAAAAGCATAGAGTCAAATCCTGGTTCCATTTTTGTAATGACAATATAGAAACCATTTTAAATTAAATTTTTTTTTACATGACAATGGTATATATTATTACACTATTTTCTCCATTTTAATTTCTAAGGGCTTAAGGTCTTGGGTTTTGTCCTTTTAAAACTCATTTAATAATAATGACCTGGATACAAATTAATGTTGACACATCAACCACTTCCCCTTTTCCTCCCTTTCTCTCAGTCCAATAAAGGTTAAAGGAATTAAAGTCTGCTTTATTGTATGTTTTCCTCTTAAAAACAAAAACAAACCAAACTTGAGCTAGATAATATGATACCAGGAAAAAAAACAGGGAGGGAAGTGAACATAAAGGGCAGAAGTAGAAGGTAAATAAAAGGAAAAATAAATGTGAAAGAAACAAACATCTTTCCTTCCATGACAAACATGCAAATAATCATTACTTGGAAGTTCTAGGGCTCTGTGTCAAAGCAGGACTCAGAGATAGTTGCACAACCTGAAAGAAATGAAGATTTTTCTCTTGCCATAACAGTCTTTTTCAAGTTCAGATAGCACAAAAGTAGCGTTTAGGCAATTACATATCTGAGAATTGAAGTCTTCTTTGCCATAATTATATATGCTGTCATCATAGAGAGTATTTAATGCATAGTTTTATATTGCTAATACACTTATAACGCTCACTGGAAAAAAGAAGGAGTCCATGTTAGCCTTGATTTTAACCAATATTCTGAATATTGATTAATTACTAATAGTTATTTGGTTAAATGGCAAGAAGTATTCTGAGATGCTTTTATGTGCAGCTTCTCATTCTATTAACTGTCTGTTCTTCAGTGTATGTTCTTCATCTGAGCAGTACCTGCAGATAGAGTACGACAATGAAAACAGCAGATATTATTCTACCCATAACTTCACTGGCTGATAAACCAAAAGCAGTTTGAAAGCATAAAGCACATTACAGTGATTATTATAGCTTATTGCTGGTCTGTTTTTATAATTTTCTCCTTTACATTGTAGATTTAAACTAATATTTGTTCCACAGTCATGTCCCACAGAGTAGAATGGAAAAACAGAATTTTACCGAGAAATAGAACACATTCACACATACTGCATAGGAAAAAATGAAATAACACTGTTATGGTTTTATGAGGTGTAAGTAGTGCCAAGTTCAGCTAGACAATACATACAGATCTAAGGCTTTAAAAAGCTCCATCTTGCAGAAATGTATTTTATGTGAGTTTAGAGATATTCAGGAGAACTGACCCTCCAAGGAACACAATTTCCTTTATGAAAGAGAAATTTAACTCTGGAATTTTATGCATAGTATGGTTTAAGAGAACTGAAACCTCTAGATAAGCACATAAAATCACAGCTGGAAAAGTCTAGAAGCAAAAACATGAATAAAGACAGAAAAGTTCCTAACATTCTTTGTGTTCTTAAACGTTAACTTTTCTGCCCTTATTGCTGTAAGAGAAATCATTGATACTTAAGATCTGTTCAATAGATATTGCTTTCTATAATTTAAAATCACTGAATAAATTATATTGGAATGTATCCCTGGAGCCCATCAATCCAAGGCCCCGCTGAAATTAGGACTAAGTTTAATGTTTGATCATATTGCTCTGGATCTTGCCCAATCTTGTATTTTCTCTGTGTACTTCTGAGAGGAACATGTCTTCGTCTTCTTTATAACAATCTATTAGGTAGTTGAATGCAGCAGCTAGACTGCACTAACCCTACTTCCTCAGACTGAAAAGAAAAAAGAAAAATTCACCTATTTTCTCACACTCTTCTCAGAAGGGTTGTCAGGAACTGGAACAGGCTGTCAAGGAAAGTGGGTGGGTCATCATCCCTGGAGGTATTTAACACAAGAGTAGATGTAGCACTGAGGGACATGGTTTAGTGGTGGATTTAGTGCTGGATGAACGGTTGAACTTAATGATCTTAAAGGTCTTTTGCAACCTAAACTATTCTGTGATTCTATGATTCCATTCTCCAGCCCTCGTCGTAGCTCTACCAGTAGCTCTCCAGTTTGTGGATGCCTTCCTTGTACTAGGGAGCATAAATTTCAATGCAGCACTCAAAACCTGGTTTCAGATGCCAAATAGGGATAATCCCTGTGGGGATGATCCCTTCTCTCACCTTGCTATCTGTGCTCTCACCGAAGCTGCTCAGTGCGCAGTTACCCCTCACAGCCGCGAGGGCGCACTGCTGACTCAGGATCAACTCGTGGCCACCAGGACTTCCAAAACCTTTCCATCAAAGCTGCTTTCCAGACAGTTAGGCCCTTTCTCTTGCAAGGGTTTGTTCCATACCAATAATTGTTAAATTTCATGAGGTCTCTGTTAGTCCATTTTTTCAGAGCAGATTGAAATCCCTTTACCACTTTTCCCTCCAACACACCAATTACTGCTCCCCATTAGGTGTCATCCATAAACTTACTGAAGGTACTTTTCATCTAGTCAATCCACCTGTTAGTGAAATACACTAAATACATTAAATAGCGTCACCTATTTTCCCATGAAGAACACTTCTTCAGTGTTCAGAAAAGCCTCTTCAGAAGTCTTGGCTTACTATATCGTGCCATTAGGGTCCTATTGTCCTATAGTCATCTCACTAACTTTGTGTTCAAAACTAGTTTTATATTGCTTCAGTTCAGAATTCTCTCTTCATCCATGCTGGCTTTCTACCACACTTGTTTGCCTTCCTGTACAAAAGGGTGGAGAATTCTTGTGTTCTGAAGTGATATTCCTGAGGATCTTCCAACTTGCTGGGCCCTTTTGTTCTTCAGAGCTACCTCCTAGGAGAGTCTCCAAGTACTTCCATGAAAAAGCATAGGTCAGCTCTCCTGAAGACAAGGGCTGCTATTCTTTTTCACGGAATCACAGACTATTAGAGGTTTGCTGCGATGTCTTTACATTGTCAAGTCTAACTTCTCCTGCTGAAGCACGGTCAACTAGGAAGGGTTGCCTAGGACTGTCCAGTCCTTACCCCAGTTTCTCAGGATTTTAAACTTCAACATCATCAACACAATGGAGGCTTTCATCAGTGTCCAAAATGCTGACTATTTTTCCTGGTTTATGAACAGCAGGTCCTGCAGAGCATGTGCCCTAGCTGGCAACTCCTGTGTCCTTGCTTGTGCTCCGAATGTCAAGCAGATACCAAGATAAAATATCTCATGAGTACCATGGCCCTTAACCATGAGGCTTCTTCCTCTATGATCTGTAAAGAAGTCTTCAGCTGTTTCCTCCTATTGTTCAGGTCCTCTGTAGGGAACTTTCAGTGTTTGTCTCTTGTTGTATTACATTTTTTAACCTGATTCCAATTATCTTGTCATTCCTTCCAGAGCAAAATTCTACACAGTCCAGTGCTTCTCCAAAATCTCCATCCTGTCTTCCTGGTCTGCCTTTCCCTAAAATCCCATATCTACCAATGTACTCCTACGGCTCTGTGATCTCAACAAGACTGTATATTTCTGAGTGCACAAGGACTTCCAGTTCTATGTCTTTGTTTTCAGTGATGCATGTATTCATGAATAGGTACTTAGGACAAGCACACAGGTGCATAGCTTTGTTTGGGGAGATGTGATAGCCTTTCACATCATGCTGTCCCTGAGAGCCTTCTATGTTCCATACCGTTTTTCCACTTTTCCATGTACTTTATGTACTCTTCCCTTCTGAATCTCCATTTAAGTCCTCCATCATCTGGTGAATCTATATCTTGCCACTTAAATATAACCTCAGGCCATCTGTCTTTCCATGTAATATGGATTTGGGATTTTTTTGTACCTGCAAGGTCTCTACAAAGATCCCTTCTGTGTCTTTCTTGTCCTCCCTGATGTTACACTATGTACTCAACTTCTCTTGTTATAATATATACTCAATTTCTCCCACAGCTCGTTTACATGACAGCCCTGTGACTCTTAGGGTGTACAACCCACAGGGTCAGCCCTGGGACAGGAGAAACTACAGACACCTCTGGCAACCCGGTATCTAATCAACCTTGTCCTTCCTCAGGAGTTGTATCTTGGTCAAAGCCAGGTCATCCTGGGGTGGGGAAGAGATGTTGATGCATGTTGTGTTGGAAACCACACTCCCTGATATACCTTTGCTGTTGTAGGATCAGCTCCAGTAGTCCAGTATGGTCCCTTTCACACACCTCTGAATGTCCTGCATTTTCTGTCCTATCAGCACCAGCTGCTGAGTGTTGATTAATATCATCTCTCAATATACTCCTCTTCTACAAATTGTTGGAGCCAGACTATCCTAGGAATGGAGCCAGGCTTCTCTTGGTTCCAAACAACAGTACAAGAGGCAACAGGCAGAAACTGATGGACAGGAAGTTCCACCTGGAAATGAGGAAGAATTTCTTTACTGCGTGGGTGAGCAAGTACTGGAACAGATTGCCCAGAGAGGTTGTGGAGTCTCCCTCACTGGAAGTATTCAAGAAGCATCTGGATGCAATCCTGTGCCATGTGCTCTAGGGTGACCCTGCTCAAGCAGAGAGGTTGGACCACATGACCCACTGTGGTCCCTTTCAACCTTGCCCATTATGTGAATGTGACACCTGGTTTAGATTACTTTTGGTAATTAACTTAAGCTGTATAATTATTACAAATACAAATTCTCTGTTTTGGAACTGAGAAAGGGCAAGAAAGAAGTACCTCCTTGCAACACAGTGACAAATGGTCCTTCAGTGCTAAAGGAATGTTTTTTGCATTCACCTCAAAGAATTGTTTGGGTTTGTTTTGGTTTAGTTTGTTTTCCTTTTAAGAGACTGGGGATAATATGCACGAATAGAAAGATCAGCAGATCTACCAAGCAAATCTTGAAATTTTTTTCTTGGGAAATCTTCTTGACTACAAAATTTAATTCCCATTTTTTTAACATGCTCTAGCCAGTTTTGAGATTTTAAAGGACTTAGGCTCCCCCGCTGTTACGTCTCTAACAGTTTCAATGAAACGTTTGAAAATGGCAGCTATACGAGTAATAATTTTCAGCAATAAAGAATATCATTTTATCTTGCCACAATTGGCACTCACTGTACAAGATCTGTTACCACAAAATTAATGCAAAAGTTATTTATTATTCTTGATTATGAAGTAATTTGGATTGGATGACTTGATACTCATCATAATCTTCTATAAATATATATTTATAGAATAGCAGTTTTAAAATAAACAAAAGGAAGTGCAAGATATGATAAAACTATGGAAGTCTTATTCATAGGATATTGTAAATGCCAAAACATAGATTTAGGAAGGATTAGGAATATTCATGGAAGAAAATTCTGTCAAATAAAGCTAAATACAAAGATATGGTCTTTAGCTCAGAAAATACTAAATTTGCAGATTAACTGCTGATTTCTGAAAGGGTTTCTTTGGGAAAGTATCACTAGGGGATTATACTGACTGCATGCACTTTTGGTTTTTTCCTAACATTGAATACTGGACTAGATACATTTTTGGCATGTTCTAATGTGGCCATGTTCTTATAAGTTTTGTGTGAACACAAACTCTCCTTCATCTACACAGACTGCAAAGTCATATTTGCTTTTAACGTTTCATCAACATTCCTTTACTCCAGTCCAAAGTGCATAATTTTTCTAATGCAGAAAGGACCTCTGACCGGGACATTTTAAAACCACTTTTGAAAGTACTGATTTGAGCTAAGCCAAATCTGATTTCATGTATCCCTCATCTTAGGTGACTAATAACAAAGTATCTTTGTGACAAATATGTCTCTGAACTACTGCTTACAATGTACGTGAATCTCACAAAAATTAGATATGTCCTCAGTTTGGCTCATTATATTTAAACTAATATAATATAACAAGATTTGCATTGCACAACTCTATGATTCACTTCCTGACATTCCATTTATAGAGATACATTCCATGCCATATGCTAAATATTTTTTAATCCTCTAACAAATTACTATTTCAGCTAGGAAGAACAGTAGGGACATTATTGTATTAACATTCATCCTTGAACTGAAATAGATTTATTTCCCAAGAAAGCAAGTATTTTATGTCTACTCCAAATACCTACCATTACAAAATGAGTTGAATAATTTCTAAGGCTGGATGAACAGTTGCACGGATACTCCTAGAAAGTGAATTTTAAGCTTGCACACTTGAAGGCTCACACCAGAGAAATTATAATTTATGTGAAATAACATAATATATGGGATAGTAAGAATCCCAAATATCCCAAACTGTTGACACAGAGGCAATTAAGCAAGCCAGACAAGAGTCTGTATCCTTCACAACTACAACCAGGTATGCACACACACTTACCTCTCAGCACTGTGACATATTACATTTAAACTCTGTAGTCACTGAAAAAAATCCTGTAAAAAACTTTTCCCATCAATATTACCTTTGGAAAGGCCTATGTCACCCGGAAAGGTAAACCCATAGCAGTTCATAAAATTTTCTGATGCCATTTTTCTGATTCATCAATTTTCTTCACTCTGTAAAAGATTCAGAGTGCACTACAATGACTACTGTAAGGTCTCCCCTTAGCAATAGTATCAAGTGGTATGACAATGCAAAATGTGCAACTGTCTCTATTTCACATTATTGTACATACTGTAGTATGTATTGTAAAGCCATGGCCCTATTGAAGACAGTGGCGACTTTGCCACATTTAGTGACTTTTTCTTCATAAAAATTAAATAGTTTGAATATATAATGTCCAAAGGTACCTTCTGAAAATAAGACAACTGCTGACTTTTGTTGTATGTTCACATATACCATTCTCCTGTGCACCACTAATAAATTCCTTGGATGAAAAACAGCTGCTATCCTAAGAAAATGGATTTTGGCACCTTCCTGTTCTTTCATCTCTTGCCTACATTGGAGATCTACAGTTTCCTTTTTTGAGGGAGACTAGCAGCAAATGTGACTGTAGCAGGTAGTAGCAGGTCTGATATATTTGTTAAGTACTCTCTTTAGAGACATTTACCTGACATTTTCTGATTCAAGAGTCTCAAAAGCCATGAGAGGTTCACAGAAGGAAGTAGTGAAATAGTAGCTATTCGAGATTCTGAGATTATTAACAATCCATTTTTACAGAGGAGTGAGCTGGGAAAAGATGGGAAGGCATGAGGCAATAAACAGCAGGGACACAACAGACTCAGACACACTGGATACACTCAAATTCCTAGAAATTTGAATTCCTAGAAAAATATGGATTTCATACAAGAGGGTTGAAAGAGCTGGCTACTGTGATTTTTTAATTCAACTGTCTGTCATCTGCAAAGAACTGTGATGATGATGGGAAAGTGCCTGACTAGTAAAAATTAGGGAAAAAAAGTCTAATGTTATGACAATTTTGCCTTTAAATGCTCTTAAAACTTTACTAATAACAAGGTAGAGGATGTCCACCAGTGTCTTCTCATCAACATATTAATTTGTTTCATAGCGGAAAGTTTTTGGCTTTGTCAAGCTCTGTGTAAATCTGTGCCAACTATTCCAGAAACATTTATCCTTCAGTTCTTGAAACAGAATCTAAGAGTAAATGTTTTGTGACATTTTGTGACATTTTTAGGGGCTGATATGATGCTGATCAGTTCATTTCTTGGACCCATATGGGCTACTTTGCCTTTTCTAAAGGCAAAAGCTGAGCAAAGAGCATTCTAACATGCCACTACACTTCTGTTTGCCAAAACTCCCTTTAGCAACTTTAGTTAACATCCACCTTTTTTGAATGGCTGCCCACTACAAGATGTGCAGTAGGGTTTATATGACTTTGCATTGTGTAGAACTAGGGTGCAATAAATAAACTCTGTTTTCCTGCTTTTCAATCTACACACAGCATTCAATAAGTATTACCTTGGATGCTTTTCTAATATACATTTCTGGCAAAATGACAAATGATGCAAACAGAAAATCAAATCCTGATGGTTAGTCTGAAGCCTGAAATTTCCATAGAAGCAGCTCGAATGGGAGTGTTTCCAGAGGTTTTGGCAAATTTTTGGCTGCTAGTGTAAATTTCTAAGTACAGTAATAAAGAAAATTTGAAACTGAAGACTGGCAGAGTGATTGCTTGCCGTTTGGCTTCCAGTGGTTGCAGTCAGAAATGACTTAATAAAGCAGCTGTGGTTCAGGCTCTGTTTCGCAATTTCAGTGTTATCCATGAAGCAACAACATTGTACTTGTCTGTTAAATTGCATTCCCTCATCTGCTCCTTGTTGCAACTTTGTTGAGCTCTCTTCTTTAAGGCACAAAATGGAAAGAGAATTATTGAAATTCAGAGAGCCAGTGTCAGTGTCAGATGAATGGTAAGGGACCTTATCACCCGATCTGTGATCCAACATGGACTAATTCTGCTGACTTCTACCAGCTTAGAAATAGGCCATGCCATACAACTGAGAATCTGCACAGCGTGAGCAACAGAGGCGTGCAACCAGCTTGACCTACAAGCCAGGACTGCTGGTATTCGACAGTCTGTGGGTGCAATATGTGAGATATATGTGATATGCACTACACCCATTAGGGGAAACATTACCGCTGTTATCACAGCCCCATAGAGTGGCTTGGGTTGGAAGGGACCTCTAAAGATCACCTACTCTAGCACTCCTGCTGTCACCAGGACTGTCTTTCACTTGATCAGGCTGATCCACTAGATCCAGTTTGAATTTGAATGCTTCCAGGGATGGGGGATCATCTTTTGAACATGAAAAAATTAATTTCATAGTTTCCATAATTTTCAGAAAATTTGATGGAAAAAAAGGCAAAAGGGTAAAAACACAAACATTTCAAGGGAAGAATTCATGTTAGAAACATATGGAAATTTATAATATGTAAATATTAAACAAAGGCAATGAAGATACTTCAAATGGATAGCAGATCAATATAATGCAGAATGTTAAATATGCATGCTAAGAACCTCATTTTGTGAGAAAATTTCTCTCAGTGCCTCTGCACAGAATATTTTATTCTGGAAAAAAATCTGTAAATCAAAATATAAACAGTTCACTTTTTTGTTATAAAGATAATATATTCAAGGCAATAATTTCCATTTTTGTAAGTAGAATTAGCAAACCTTATTGTTGCAATTTGTACCATAAATTGTCAAGAATCAAAAACACTCTCTGCTACACTAATGGAAATTTTTTTTTCAAAGATTGATCTGTGTTATCCTACATTTACCATTTCTAGGTTTATAATGTTTAAAAGTAAGATATTAAGCTCCAGCTATGTCACTGGCATCCTATTTCAATATGCAATGTTAATGCAATTGTCAGTAAATATATCTTGTACCTTATTAAAACACTTACAAACCAGATGATTCTCCGAAAGGAGCTAAATCAACAATATCACCTGATCCTGAATCAATGAGCTCATGAGCTATGCCGGTATGCCAAAACAGCAGCCCATTGCTACTAGTTTTAAATACATGAAAAAGCATTTGGAAATTGTCCAATTAATTTCCTGAGAATCCAAAGGTATGAAGAAATCTTCTATTTTCTGATATGCTTGCAGAATTTAACGTTTCCCTGTAGAGAGACACAGCACCATGCCTCCTCAGAAACCTGTGTAGGCTATATTTCAGTTCTGTCAGGAGGGAAAAAACATTAGATCTTACTGTGCTAAGTCATCTTATCGAAGGTATTTCTTCTTTTTTCTTTTCATCAGAGCAGCAGTAACTCTTTGTGACTTTCTTATCAATAACTGGAGAACTCAAAAATCATGTTAACTGTGAAGCATCCTCTGATTCAGTAAATCTATTTCTATTAGTTTTACAACATACAAAGTTCTATTCGTTAAAAAAAGAAAAAAAAAAAAAGAATTTTTGGACATTCTTCCATAATTGATTTGAAAGTGTCTTTCATCTTGGAGTTACACAGTTGAGAGTATTCTTCCCAATTCTATTTTTGGTTCAGTCTTTTTAAGAAATGTTAGGATCTTTTTATCCTCTCATTGAAGATTCTGTCATCTTTGGAAGAAGCTATTTATAAGAAATTAATAAAACAAATAGCAAATATTTTTATTGTTACCACCTTTTCTGCTGGTAATTTTTTTTTTTTTTTCAGTCCTACTAAGGAGAACGTGGGGGATGTCTAGGTCAAGATTCCTACTTTGTCTGTCTGTCTGCTCTGGAGTACTTGGCTTGCTGAACTGTCACTTTTGTGTATACTCTACCCGTTACTACAAGGACTGACATTTACTGACATTATTGAAGCATTTTCTCTCTTTCTATGCAAAGGAAGGATTTGCCATGTTCTTAAAATCTGGTGCAAGTCCAGGTGGTTCCCATGAACAACTCTTCAGAAACTCGTTTCTTACTTTGTTTCATTAGAGTTTTGCTTTCAGACTCTTCATATATTTGCAGCTTCCTTCATTTCCAAAGTTAAATGACAATGGTTAACTTTTATTTGGATTCCAGGATAGGTGGAATCCATCCTGGAGTTAAGAGGATTTGGATTTTGAAATTAACAAATTATTGCAATTCAGTAAAATAGAAAGGTGTCAGTCTGTGATAGGTGCAAAAAGTGTTCCCTCTATTAAAATCATATTCCTTCCTCTCTATAGCTTCTTAAAGTTTTCCCATTACACAAGACTAATATAACTGTGTTAAAAGACTTGGGTTTGAAGTTATTTGAAGGAGAAAGCTGCAACCAGTCGTCGTTGAGTCAATCCTAGCAGACTCAGTCATGTTCACGCAGTGTTAGGGTTCTCTAGAACTCCTGCTTTCATGCTACCAGTCAAAAGTAAGCTAACTCTTAAACTAATTGTGGTATTGAGGTACCAGTGCTATCAATCCTACAGGTAGATGGCAATGTCTTGCTAAGAATGAAAATTCTTTCCATCCAGTCTAAGTTTAGCAGCTTTGAAAAATTGCATTACTGGCTTCTGCATTTCAAAGATCAGTATATGAAACCCTTTCCTTGTCTTGTCTTCATTTCCCAGAGCACTGCTCAGTGTAATTTCTTGCTATTTCCCCTCAATATTTTCATTAGAACACAACACTCCAATGTTTGTTTGTTTACACAAAATCAAATGGAAAAACAATTAGTAAATCATCACGGGCAGGGGTCTAGTCATCACGGGCTGGTATATTAGGAGGCACTCCAGCATGAATTGTGCATATGATTTAGGCATACCATTGATTCTTCAGGAAAGCAATCCAGCCAAAATCTTAAAACTTGAAGTAAAGCACCAAACTTCTGTTGCAATATCTAGGTACACATTTTCATACTTAAGATATATTTGAAAGACTCACTTATGCCAAGTGCTATTGATATCAACTGTGCAAGAAGTACTTAACACCTTCTGGAAGTTGCTAGTTCTTACAAGATTAAGCCAATGTGATATAGTATGATTGTAAAATGGAATAGGATTGCAAATCTGGCATCTGAAATTCCTTTATAAATGAATGGACATTCTCTCATTTGGAAGCTCAACATATTTTTTGCTTTCCTTACTAATATTTCAAGCTTTAAGGCTAGCGGTAGAGCTTCTCTTCACAACAGCATCAGGAAAGAGAATCAAAAACCTGAAAAAATTAATTTGGGGAAATTAGGGATGAAATACATATCTATCCAATGCAACATATGAGTTATCACCTTTTTCTTAATCACTGACTTAAAACAAGCTCCAGAACTAAATTTAGACATGCAATTTGTAAGCCAGATTTTCCAAAATACTTAGCATTTAACAGCTCCCATAAATTCTTGTAGGAGCTTGCTGAATTCTTGGTACTTTTAAGTACTAAAACCCCTATGTCACTGTCTACAAAAGTATTTGGAAACCTAGCTTCACACATCTTTTTTTAAAAATTGTGTTCTCCAGCTGAATGCATCATGGATTGATGTAGTCTTGATTTTATTCATTGCAAGGAATGAATAATCAAATAATTTCTAACTGGGAAGTGAATACAATTTCATGTTTGAGGAACACATCAGGAATCTAGAGCATAGAAAAATGCATAGAAAAATGCTTCCTGGAAACAGTTCATTGAAACAGGGGTACTGAAAGTACCATTTTGTAGTTTTAAAATATGATTGAGTTTGGTTGTTAGTTTTTTGGTGTGCGGTTTTTTTCTCCCCAAACTTATACATATTTTATGAATCACTTTGAAAAAGAGTGATCATTTCTTAGGGACATTTGGTTATATTGTAAAGGGTTATGATTTAGGATATTCTGAAGCCTTAGTAATGGTCACTGAAAAGATAACAATTTTCCACTCAAGCATATATCACTTTGATCTTACATCTTCAAATATACTGCATTTCACTTTCAATACAAAAAATAAAGTAGAATAAAACTCACCATCCCATTGTGAAAGGCTTGCCAATGTTGCCTGAATATATGACTTATTTTCTAGACAAATAATGATTTTTCAGACTAAATAATGAGAAGCATAGCTTCTATCTTGGTTTCTATAGAACTTAATGACTTTATAGCTATTTATTTCAACATCTACAGTTTTCAGTTCAAATAGGTTCCATTTTATTTCTATTTATTTCCATTTCTGCTTTTCAAACTACAGCTGTTGGAAGAGCTCTTGGAAGGCAAGGAAAAACCCTTGACAAAAAAAACCAAACCCACTGAATCTTCAACGAGCAACAAATTCACAATAATTTTCACTATATGCCAGAATTCTTAATTAATTCACGAAAGAAATTGCATGGGAAGGGAGAAAAATAAACAAGTAAAAACGTAACACTTTAAATGGTATGCAGAAAAATTCTGTTTCATATTGGAGTCCAGAATCTGTGCAGAAGATTCTGTTATTTCTAAGAATTTTACTGTGGTAAAATCCTTACCTGCAGTATCCTAGTAGCAATGAATCATTTCTGTATTTTCACATCTATTTCTAATGAGAACAGCAATCTTTTATGGCTATTTAAAGCCTGTAGATTTCCCCCAGAGTGATCCTATCCAAACATCCAGTGCTGTTGGTAGCAGCTATTTCCTCTCACTACAGACTTAAGCTGCAGTTTCCTCAAGGACCACTACAAGGGATGACACATGAAAATTTTTCCTCCTCCACTCTCCTTCCACTGGTACCCTAGGGTCATTTTCAAGTTCTGTTTGGCTTGTACTATATTTTGAAACAGGAAACTTATGATTGATTTCAAATACAGAACTCTAGGCATCATGGCATGTGTTGCCACCAGGAAATAAATGTAATGAACTAAGAGTAAAAATGCAGATTAAGGACATTATACTGCAAAATTATTCAGAGCATACTTGTATGAACATTTATACTCCAGGTTTCTGTCCAAATGTCTCGTCTATGTTTGTATATGTAGGATTTGCCTCAACTGATGCAGGGAAAACACCTTAAAAATAACATAGAAAATATAATATTTTTAAAGTATACAAAATAATACCAGTTCAGTATTTTTATCACTAAATTTCAAACTTGCTGAATTAATATTATTTGGTGCAAAAAAACCCCCCAGAAAATATATGACTTCTTGGTCTTGTTTTTGTTTCTTTTTTCCTTGACTGATTTGCATTACACTGTAAAATTTTATATCCTTTCAGAAAATAGACCCCTTCTGTAGAGTTTCATTTTAATGATATTCCAGTTGCCTGTTACACAATTTAATAAAAACAGGTTCATAACCTCTCACTCTTTTGTGAAGAGTAGTGTTGGATTATGAGGGTATGAAAGATCTGTTAAGAAGAGAATTTTCAAAAGTGTTTTGCTGATATGGAAAGCTAATATATTAGATGAATTGTGGCATGTGAAAAGAAGAAAAATGAGAGAAAAAAATGTGTTAAATGAATGCTTTCTATACAGTCTGATGAATGTATTACATTGAAATAATTGAAATATTCATTTCCCATGAAAGTGTCTCAAATTGAGTGCTTAAACAAGCAAACAAAACTCAGTATTACTTAAGAAATTAGAAAAAATCTCTACTACAGCTAAAAATTTTACAGCCTATCCTTGCTCTTCTTTGATTTCTGAAAACTTATTTTTTTCTTGAAAATAAAACACTGAAAGAGAAAAAGAGAAAATATAGCTAACCATCTGAAGTAAATATATTCATTAAAATTATTTAGCCTTGCATTTAGTACTTACCAATAAATTTTGAAAGCAAAAATGATGCAATAAGGTAACATAAAAAACTGGATTTTCAAAATGTCTTTTTTACTTTTCTTTAGACAAGTATTTAATGTATATCTGAATTGAAATGAATACATAAGTCTATGGAGATATGTCCCGAACTATTACTTGTCAACACTAAAATACAATCAAGGATCCTCTTTGGGAACTGCGTTCCCATCAAAATGCTATTAAGCAATCAATTATTTAAACCATGGCACATGATGTAAACATTGTTCATTATTTTATAAGAGTCATTAAACTTCAGAATAACTATTGCATCTAATTATACTCATCATTGCTAGCCAGTGAACACTGCTGTTCCCTTACAGTTCTCTGAATAATGCAAAAAAAAGGACTTGTGGATACAGAACAAGGTTTTTCAATTTGGACCAAAAGCCCTTTAGGTTCAAATAAACAAATATACAACTTTGGTATAGTAAAGACATGTAGTTATCCATTTATGTCTCTAAGGAAAAGTTTCAGAAACCATTGAAATGATGGGAAATCATTCCTGTTGTTTTGCATCCAATATTGCACGATATCTGTTCTGATCAGATTTTTTTGCACTATTATCACTTATCTTTACTTTCTACCTCTTCATTTTGATCTTTCTCCAAAGATTGGAAAGACTCACAATGTCAAATCTTGATCTCTCTTTAGGCAACAGTATGAGTTCAATCCTTTATGTTGAACCTGTTATTTCAGGGTCAGAGAATAACTTGCTTAAAAAATATCAGCCTTCTTTTTCAAAGAGACCTCAAAACAGTCATTTTATAAACTTAATTTCCTTGCACCTTCTCTTTTTCTTAGCTATATTCCTCTTTATATAATTAACTGTCACAATGTCTGGTTTTTGGGGTTTTTTTCCATTACATTACATTAGGAGCCCAAGATCAATTATTGATCCTTTGAAAACTTCAAGTCTTAAGTTTCCAGGCTCTAGTCTCCAGCCTTCTGGCCTGACCTGCAATTTTTTTTCTTTTTTTTTTTTTTTTTTTGAGGGGCCAATACCCCTCAAAAAGTAAT
>VZTJ01005641.1:1730960-1764257 GCA_013397795.1 Orthonyx spaldingii | reverse complement strand
TTTTTTTTTTTTTTTTGGAGGCCAGATACCCATCAAAAGTGCTGTATCACTCCCCTCCTCAACCAGGCAGGTGAGATAAAACAGGAAGAAAAGTTCGTGGTCACTCACCCAATGCTGCCACAAGCAGAACAGACTTGAAGAAATTAGCTAGAATCATAGAATCATAGAATGTCCTGAGTTGGAAGGGACCCACAAAGATCATCAAAGTCCAGCTCTTGGCCCTGCACAAGACAACCCCAAGAATCACACCACGGGCCCAAGAGTGTTGTTCAAATTTTTCTTGAACACTGGTGGGCTTGGTGCTGTGACAACTTCCCAGGGTACCCTTCACCTCCAAGTAAAGAACCTTTTACAAATATCCAACCTAAACTTCCCCTGACACAACTTCAGGCCAATCCCTTGGGTCCTGTCACTGGTCACCACAGAGAAGAGATCAGTGTCAACCCCTAGTCTTCCCCTCATAAGGATGCTGCAAGACCTCCTCACAATAACCCCCTCAGTTTCCTCTTCCCTAGGCTGAACAAGCCAAGTGACCTCAGCCTCTCCTTGTGTGGCTTCCCCTCCACACCTCTTAGTTCCCCACCTTGACGTCTAGTTGAATTTATTAAGAGTCAAAATCAAAGCAGGATAATGAGAAGAAAACCAAATCCTAAAAACACCCCATCCAGGTTTAGCTTTATTTCTGATTCTCTGCTTTCTTCTCTATGCAGCAGCACAGGGAGACAGTAAATGGAGATTGCAGTTCATTACACATTGTTTCTGCTACTGTTTCCTTCCCCTGCTCCGGTGTGGGTCCCTCCCATGAGGTGCTGTCCCCCACTGCTCAGTCCAGCCAACAAACTTTCTCTGGCATGGGCTCCTCTCTCCATGGGTCCACAGGTCCTGCCAGAAGCCTGCTCCAGTGTGGGCTTCTCATGGGATCATAACCTCCATTCGTGTATCTACCTGCTCTGGCATGGGCTCCTCCACAGGCTGCAGGTGCATCTCTGCTCCCCCGTGAACCTCCATGGGCTTCAGGGGGGACAGCTGCCTCACCACGGTTTTCAGCATGGGCTGCAGGGGAATATTTGCTGTGGCACCTGGAAAACCTCCTCCTTCTAAACCAGCCTTTGTGCCTGCAGAGCTGTTCCTCTCACATATTCACACTCCTCACTTCTTTGGCCACAATTACTTCTTTTTCATTCTTAAGTATGTTATCAGAGAGTCATTACTACCATCACTGATGGGCTTGGCCTTGGCCAGCAGTGGGTCCATCCTGGAGCCATCTGTCATTGACTCTACCAGATATGGGGGAAGCTTCTACTGGCTTCTCACAGAAGCCACCCCTGTAGCACACTCCCTCTCCCCCACCAAAAACCTGAAGTGCAAACTCAATATACTACCTGAAAAGGTTTTCTTAAATTCAGATACTTTTAGGAGATCGGACTAAAGTCATTATGCTATTCAGGTCTGTATAGTCTTATCTCCATCTCTCCACCACTACTTACCTTGTTTGTATTTCACCTACATCATTGCATATGTATACCTGATACTGTTCTGCCTATTTTAATGGTTTTTTCACCATTTTTGACTAGTTCTATATTCACTCCAAGTGGTTATGAAAATTTTAATAATAGTCTGGTACAATTTTCCATGGAGACAGCTATAAGATATACTGTTAAATGAAAACACTTCATCAACAAGTGTGCCTGAGATCGCAAGCACGCCATCCTTAATCAACTGAGGGCATGTCTTACTGGTGATTAAGGAGTGTTGATCCCCAGGAAAACAAAACACACACACATACGTGGACCTTTTCTTTATGGTGTTCTACTGTAACTTTTCTTTTACCTGTAAATTTTATCACCCTTTTCAGTTTATTGGCCAGGACTTATTTATATCAGCTCAAACCTTCCTGTTTCTTAAGAACAAGTCATATACTTGTCCAGCAGTATTTGGAGTCACACAGAACCATAGAAAAATGAGAACAACCTGTCTTATGTATTCTTGGACTACTCCTTAAAACACTTGGAAGCAAGAGATGCAAGGCCTCTGATTTGATTTATCTTGTCTCTAGGGAAGAAATGGGAAACTGGATAAATATGAAGGCCAACCATACAGGACCACCAAACATAGACAGTAAGGGGAAAATTACAACAACTTGCATTGTATGATACATGGGTCTCTGGATGATTGGTGGATTTCTTCGCTGAGTAACTAAGAAAAACAAACCCACAGTCAGTAAGCTTAAGTTCACTAAAAAAGGAAATATATTTCCACCCAACTTTCCTTTTAGGAAAGTACAGCTTAAGAGACTTGTATGGAGAGCTGTATCATCTACCAGTTGTTCCTGAACTGAAGACAGCAAGAATGAAAGGAATAAAATCCCCTTGAGTCATGAGGAAAATATAGAAGCAACACTGATTGCATTTTCAATAATCTGTGCAAATATATTGAATAAGACTTTTTGATGATATTTACAGAGTGAAATCTAATGAAAAATAAATGGGAGGAAATCATAATCTATTTATCGAGAAACTGCAAGGAGAATAAAGGACTAACTTAATCATATACATAATTTACAGCAAGTTATTCACTCAACTGTCTCTTTGTATATAATGTTGTTTCTGTTTTCCATAGTAGTTTAGACTGAACAGTCACAGTTGTCTCTTCTTTTAATGTTAATAGAGAGGGAGCTCTTCTGGAGACATGGTGCCTGACCCAAGAACAAATTATTTATGGCCATGTATGATGTAGGTGGCATGCTGTTTTCATAAACACTCCAGTAAAATCATAAGCTATCTGAAGACAGAGTGGGCTGTGGTGGCTGTTTGTCTTTATTCTTTTTTAATACTTTAATCTCTGGGAGGTTTTATGTTTATTAGGTTTTTACTGAGTTGTTATATATGACTTTTAGTTTCAAGTCAGAAAGGAAGCATAGCTGGAAGGTATAACTGGAATCAGTTTTGTTTTCTCCTTCTCTTAGTTGTTCTTCAATTAGACCAATTCCAAGATCATCTCAACACTTCCCTATTTAGAGTATTACATGGAAAAAAATATCCATTTGTTTTTTATAACTTTCATCGAGGAAGAAAAATTACAGTCCATACCCCCATTCATTAACTTTTTAAATTTTATTTTAAAACAACTTTCTGAAGAAGAAATAAGACTGAGTATCACCTTAAAATTGAGTAACTGCGTTCAAAAATCAATACAAGGGGGCAGAAAACAAGAAAACCTCCATTATAAAGTAGGATTTGACTGCAGTAGAGTTCGAATTTTTAAATTCAACCCAGTTAGGAAGGGTCTTCAATTTTGTTCATATGTCTTCTAAGCCAAATTCTAATACTATCAGAATGTATGAATAAAGAAATACTAATTAAACATTCTTCATGTAAATTTTTCACTCAACCGAAGCATCAGTCTTTAAATTCATTTTTGCAAACAGATTGAAAATTTTCTCTGTTAAATTGCATTGCAGTCTGACTGTCAGATCTGTTGTATAGTGAATGGTGTAAACCTACTGGCAGTGTTATCTGATAAGTGCATATTAATTCAAATAAATAACAGATGTTTTACTTCCCTCTGCTTACTGAGCAATTTGAACAATCAATCTTTTTTACATGAAAATTACAAGATGTGGAATTAAATTTCAATCTATAGTGCATCTAAATTCCAACTTTAAAAGAAGGTTGATTCCAAGAGCTGCAGGGAATTAAAGAACCATCCATAACCTCTGCCTCTCCCCCCACAAAACAAACCTAAACCAACAGCAAAACCTTTGTTAGTTGCAATTCGTATTCAATGCATTTTTTCCTTAGGAAGCCACATACTCTAGTTGTTTTAATATCTTAACAAATGTTCATTTATTAAGATCGCTGCAAGTTACACTGCTAGAAATTAGTACAAATTAATTTGTTCATTAAATGTTCAATTCATTCACTCACTTCTTGCAATGCCCAGTCTTCATATATTTCACATAATTAAGTATATGTCAAGTTTTTATTTCCAAGTCTTTGAGTTAAATACACGTTTAGCTGAGGCAGTTAATGCACAGTTTGGATTAAAGTTATTTTTAACCTGTCAGGTAATACTATTTTAACCAATAAATCTAACAACTGCACAGTTACACACCTAAAATAAGCCAATGCATAAAAAATTTTTAATACAATGCATTTAACATACATTTTATATTTCAGAATTATTGTATCTTTATGGATAATTTTTCAGGATATGTCTTATCCCTTTGACATTCTGGCCATAAGACTTCATGTTTGTCTCATGCCTTCAGTAGGTTTGCCATTACTAAATTCTGCCCGCCAGAATTTCATTTAACCTCAGACTTTATTAAGACTGGACATACACGCTTCTTTATATGAATGCTCACGGGCTGTGATCAGTAACCCTGTTTAATGCCAAAGTACCATTTATTTTGAAGACAGAGCAAGGTAATTTACTGTGTTTTTAAAACAAAATTAACTGTCTATCTTTCTTGAAGTCCTATCTTGTCATAGTAAATTAAGCCAGCTTTTGTACTATAATCATTTTCTTTGCTAACACCTTGTCATCAAGAAAGTCCTGTCTTTACTCTGTTATGTCTGTTTTCCCTCCATCATTCAGGCCAAGATCAGCACCAGATGTTCATCAGTGAACTTAACTAAAGCACTCAGAACCATTAGCTTTTTCCTTAGCCAATGGTCTACTTAATTTCTATTTCAACTTCTATTGAAACTTCTTCATCCCGCTTCACTGTGTCAGGTTCTATAAATATTATCATAACAAAAATATCCTAGCTCCCCAACTAAACTTATAGTTTAACAAGTCATTTTTGGTATTTCCAAATTTATCAATACCTAGTGATCTGCATACCTGCCTGACTCTGTGCACAACTAGACAAAGGTACCCATGTTTAGTCTGAGTAGGTCAGGGATACCATGGTCCACCCAGATTTATTTACTTCAGCTCACAACAGAAGCCCAAATATAATGTGTTAATGCAGGTACAGAGCTTCCAGCTGTCTCACTGAGATATAACTGTGAGTTTTACTCATTACTGCACTTTATGGTATAGACATCTCTGACAAGTATGCACAGCTTATGACAGATGAAATGTTTAAACTACAGTAATATAAAATGTCAAGGTTAGAGCACTTTCTAACAATAATAAATTCTTATGAATGAAATCCATCCTACCAAACAAACATGAAAAACTTAGTCTGTAGTCACTGCCACAGTCTACTTCTATTTACAAACACAAGATTGAAAGATTGACACTATACAATGTTTTCTAGAAAATAGCTCCTTCACAGCAAAAAAATCTCAACCAAACCAACCAACCAACCAACACCAGTGAAAATGCATATATTTTGAGGGTATAAGTTGTTTATGCTTTCTATAATATCAAAATTACTTAGAATGTTTCTGCAAAGTTGGCATGTTCTGAGGAAAATTTCTCAAGAAACAAAGACAAATTTAAAACAAAAATAAACCAAAAAACATACAACCCCTCCAGCAAAAAACCAAACAACCAAACCAAAAATCACAAATCAAAGATATCTGAAAAAAAATCGATTTATCTAACTGGATTTAGGATATTAATTTTGTGGTATTGCAAAATTAATCCATTCCTACTCTACTAAATTACAAGATGCCTCAGTAGAATAGTATAACCATCTTGCATCCATGGATAGAAAAGGGCTACTAACTAAAGAAAATACAATTTCCATGAAACTATGTTCCGTCTCCGAAAAATATTTGTATTGTTAGACTTTCAGACTTTTGACTAGTAGAATGAAGTTGCTTTTCAACAAGGACAGAGGTTCCAAAGTCATCTAAACTTTCATTTTTGTTCTGGTAAACTAAACTTGACAACCAGACAACACTGAATGACAAAAATCCATACACCATTGAATCACAACAAAACATCAAAGAAATTATCTAATACCTCCAGACAATGAGACCCTAAGTTCATTGGTAGAAGCAGTAGGACACTAGACTAAAGTCTTCATCAAAGAAATAGGCTCCTGAAAACCTGCTACTGAATCTGTATTTTCTAAATATGGCCTATCAGAAGATTTTCAATCATGTGAACGTTGAATTTCAAACATAATTAACGTATTGGTTTTCTTTTGCTAAGCCAGTAGGGGAAGAAATTCTTCTCAATAAACTCCACATACTGAGCTCCAAATTGCCTTGACAACCCAAATCATACATTTCTAGTGAAACCTGTAAAATGTTTAGTGCTATGGGGCTTTTTGACAGTTGTGCAAAGCACCAAATATTGATGACTGGAAAAAGTAACAGATACAGATGTAGTAGAGATTAGGTCACAGTAAATTACCTCATGCTGCCGTTAACTTTTCAGTTCTCAACTGCCTAATGGGCAAGCTAGAATTTATTTATTTATATATTTAGTAGGAAGATATATTAAATGGAGAGTATGAAATTTATGTCTCATTTCTATCATCAATATAGATAAAAATAATGGACAAATTAAATGCCCTTATTCACAATAGTGTTAAAATTTTCCCTGAGTTTTTCTAGGTCTAAAATATCAATTGTTTATTATATTTGAAATCAAATTTCAACCTTACAGGTAACAGAGGCTGTATTCCTTGAGCTGGCAAAAGTGAAGTGTTTGACATGCGGTTTATGGTCTTTTTGTTTCCAAACAGAACTATTATCTTGTAGTTATTTCTTGGTCTAGTCTTTTAGCTGTGCTCAACTGAGAATTTCAGGGGGGTTGACACCTATTTTCTGTTTCTATTACAAAAATAGATTTTTTACAGAATTATAGACTTACTTTTACAATTTTAAATACAATATAAAACCATATATATTCTGGATAGAATATAAAGCTAAATATACAATATTAAATCAATTGAATCAGCCATGAGAGAGAAGAATCTGGGATTAAGTATTTCTATACCCTGTTGGCAAAACAATTTTATTTTGATAATGTTACCTACAATATCAAATAAAATAATGAAAAAGCTATGAAGCAAGATGAATTTGCAAAAGCTTTGTTATAGCTCAGCTGAGAACAGAAAAGCTCTTGAGGAAGCTTTTCAGGATTTCCTTTCCTTCCATTGAACCCTGGTGTCAAAGGTAGAATCCCATTTTCGGAAATGCTTTTTTCATAATGTGAAAACATTCTAGTCACTATTGAACTTAGCTGATCTGTTAAATTCTTTGTGACAAGGTGTTTTTGGAAGAGTTTATTTAGGGGGCAGTGGGGGACATGGAGTGGCACAAGAGTATAACTAGTAAAACTGAAATCAAATCCTTCTCTTATTAAAGTAAGTTAAGCAAGAGGAGATACAGACATAATTCTCATTAAATTATTTTATTTTTTAATGTAAAGATAAATGCATTTAGCAAAGAAGAGGTTTGAAACCTGCCCCAAAATAAGGCACACCTCAAGTTTCCTCAGCTAGCATGTGAAGCAGGAACAAATCCAAACCTCCAACCCAAAACAGGACAAGCACAAGTTTAGCACTAGGTGGTTTCCAAAAATCAAGATGAATTGATATAGTCTATCCCTCTTCTTGCAGTCTGCTGTCGTTGGACACTATCCTAAGACTGAGAGAAGTACCCTAACAACACCGTTAACCCAAACGTAACCTTGTGAAAAGCTGTGCTTTCATGAGTCAGCAGTTCTGAAAAACAGCTACATCATCCAAATAAGCACTCACCAGCACCAACTGCAGTTAATCCATGGCAGCTGCAGTTAATCCATGCAGTCAATCCATGACAAGTTACCTTCAGTTTTATCCACAACTGAAGTCATGCATTGAGATCCCCTTGGAAGAAATGTCATAGTAGATCAACTTCATTTGCCTATGGGGTGTGTTTATTCCTTGACTGACCAATCAACAGATTAAATATACTATAATTTCAAGGACTTCCCCTGAGGAATATATCTGGTGCAACTTTTAAGATCTTTCCAGAAAAAGAAGGTGGCAGCCTCGGTATACCCTGGTTTTATTTGATTCGTTTTACCACAGGGGAGATTTAATATCTTTTTTTCTAAAGCCTTATGAACTGCAAATCACATATTATCATTACTACAGCTTTGAAAATGCATATGTAGAGAAAGATTAGCTACTCTTATAGATTTTTGCTATTCATACAGCACTGAAAGATGTGAATATCCCGGGTAATTATGGCACAGCCTCAAAATTCTATGCATAGCAAAAGGATGACACTTTGTATGCACAACATATAGAACATTATTATTGTTAATAACATGATATGAACCAGATTTACATGAAAAGTGTCAGGTGCCTTTGTTTTCTAATAATATCTTTCATGTAAACTTTCTGAATGGAGACTCTTTCATATAACTATCTGTCTAGACTCTTTCCTGTTTTATGAAAGTTTATGACATAAATGTCTCTGGGGTGAGCACATATTTTTCTCTCTAGACTGATGCTTCTGAGCTAATTCATCCATCTCTGTAGTATATTATCTAAAGTGCACAGCTGTCACAAGACTTGATCATCTGTTTTTCCTCATTACAGCTGCAAAGTTGTAGTACCCTCTTTCTTCTCCAAGTTTCACTTAAATCCCATATTTTGTTCACTAGTTATTTTGGCCATATAATTTTTCAAAGGGTTGCGTAAAAATATTTGTGTAATAGCAGTGCTGCAAAAAATGAATTTAAACTATTTATTATTGTTATGGTAATACAGGAAATCAGCATAAAATAGGGTAGATTGTGCATAGATTGTGATAGTTGTGTGCAGAGTAATCTCTTCCATAGACGTTTTTAGATAAATTTGGAATACAGTAGATTGAAAACATGCCACCACAATGACATGAAGAAAAAATGTCAAAGTATTTTGGTCAGATAATTTCTGTGTAATGCCAACTTATGATGTATGGTGAAAGTTCATTCTAGAGGTAGTTACACCTTAAATGAAAACTAGGTTTTCAGCTGCTTTTTGGAAGCGATTTTACTTTCAGTGTTTGAGGTACGTTTTAGAAACAGGATTCATCTTGTTTTATGTCTCCAAGATTGTGTATGTATTCTTTAAAAATAAAGCACATATTTACATATATAAAAGTACCAGTACTAAATATAGAAATACCTCACCAAAGAGACTATTATTTATATTTGGTGACTTGTCTGTGTTACAGGTATACAAACAGCAATTGAAAACCACGTGTATAAAATCAAGTCATTATTACATTCCTCTATCTACAGTGTGAGGGAATTTCACACTTCCATGGGAACTGCTGCATCCATGAAAGAATGAAAAGTATCTAGGAAAGTGCACTGCTTGGATTCAGTGACATAATCTTTCAATAATCAGAACTATGAATGTGAGCTAAAATGTTCTCTCCTTACGAGGATCTAATTTCTATTCATTTGTACTATGATCAGACTCTCTTTGGGCATTGACCAGCAATGGACAATCACAGCTGATGTTTCAGTGACTCATTCAAAAGAGGTCTGCCATGTGGATAACTCATGCCATGTTGTTTCCATTCTTTCCTCAGTGTATTTGAAATGATGTTGAATAATGGTCAAAAGCAGAAATGGATTTTGTTGAACTGTAAACCAACAACTCTTTTGAAAGTTCTTTTTATGCTGACTCATTTAATTCAGGGAAGGAAGGAAAAAGAACTGGAACTCATTTGGGGCATTTTTAGTTCTCTCTGCAGATTCCCAGAGATGCAATGGAATTATTAAGTAATATAAAGTAATAAAGTCTTCCAAGAAGTTAGCAGGATGTGCATGCTTATCAGGGATTTTTTTAAAGTTGGAAGAGAAAATCGATTGCTATAACCAAAAGATTCAATTCAAAGTAACACAGACTTGAATAACAAATCTCCAGGATATTACAGAGACAGTCTGAGAACATCTATAAAATATGACAATAACTTAGCTGTAGTTCAAAACAAACCATTTAATGTCACCAAAACCACTCTAGAATATTCATAAAATTTACAATGCATGACAAGTACTGTAAGTGCAATGATTCTGAAGATAAACATCCAGCAAAAAACTGTGATTCACATACAAGGTGAAAACTGAAACACTTGTATTTATTGAAGGACTTGGAATACCTGGGTTCTGTGTTAATGTGATTTTTATTATTCCTAAAATATTATAGAAATTTCAAAAAGGAATTAAAAAATCTGAGATAAAAATATAGCATAGGAAAATCAACATAACTTTTTAAGATACCACTAGAAATTAAAATCATACTATTTATTTTAATGGAAACCTGTAATTATTACAGTGAAAGTCTATAAACAGCAAACATTTATGAATCCATAGGAATAACATTCAAGTGTTTGCTTGAAAATATTAGTATTAGTTAATAATATTAGTTGGAAAACAAATGTCATTGACCTATACCCTAGCTAGTATTAAAATATTGCCTATAGAAGTAATAATTTATGTTACAGGAATTTGCTTACAAATGTGTCTGCAGTTCTACACCTTCTACAATTTAGAGTAATTGAAATTAAGAGGCAGTATGGGTAAGTTCGACCTCTATCACTGTAAGGCAAATGATCATTTAGATCCTCAAAACATTTTGGTTTCTGCATAGTAATAAGATCAAATCAAGGACTATGGACATCAAGTTCCACTTTTTCCTGAACTTTACATGTTTATTTTTACACATAGTCCAAATCTAAATGAGGAAAACATTGACCAATCCAGGATGAGAATTTTTAAGTTAGTTCCCTACACTGCTGCTATTTAGCACCATATTTGGAAATTAGAAGCAATATCTAGGTCCAGCTAGTTCATACTAAGTCAGAGTGGCAGACTTCTATCTTAATAGCATTTTAATGTAGTTTTTGCATTTACCATTCTCTCAGTGGATTGACTTAAGAATTTCCAGTCATATTTTTCATTGTAAATCTCTTTACATTGCCAGGTAGCATCACACGGTGTGTGCTTTCTGCAAAATGCATGTGCTCCATAATACTCAAGTCTTCTTCTGTGGTTTATTGTTTACGTAAAACCAACTGTCAGGGTCAATTGTTATTATTGATGTGTTATTTTCTTTTTGCTTTATTCAGGGAGATTTTTACTTATAGATTTTAAAAGCACTTTGCAAAGTATATGTTGAAAGGTTTGCACTATGTTATTACCTAAGAAATTGCTAAAATTGTTGGGGTTTTTAATAAATTGAAAGCAATGACATAGTATCTTGAATTTCCAGGCATAGTAATGCACTGGAAAAAAAATGTGTTGTTAAAATATTAACCTAAAAAGAAAAGTTAAGATTTAATGCTTTAGGAAAACCTCAGTTTCAGAAGCTGAAAAAAGCTATACAACTCTAATGTAGGCAAAATGTGACTGATTTAAAAGTGATTTCAAGACCACATTAGAATGAGAGAAAGAGAACACCAAAAGCCAGGTCTTTCATTCAGACTCAGTATAGTTTCAACAACTCCATTGGAATTCTAGGATTTTATCAAATTTAAGCTTTACTTCCTTTAAGATTTTAGGAAAATTTGTTTCTAATTAAAAGTCTTGCTTATATTTCACTTTAATAAGGAAACAGAAGAATGAACTGAATAAACATTTATTCTACCACTCACAAATGACTGGACAAGAGTGGACAACTTCACTGTGGTTTTTTTCCTTGCCTTTATCAAGTTAAACTGATAATGAGCAGAAATACAGGACCCAAACTTTGAAAATGTGGTTTTTAGAATCCTAGTGTTGTCTCCTCACAGGATCTAAAACAATAACTCATTTTTTCTTACAGATTCATCAGTCATTTCCCTGAAGTGCAGTCTGTAGTAGTTTGGAAACTGTTAGGGGATTTCCAAAGACATTTTGCATTGTGTGTGATGACTCACATATTTCTAGTTCAACAAATTGAATCAATCCATCACTATATCTAGAATGGCAGTATATTACATATCATACATTAATTTCATACCCTGAAAAATCAGCTTCTTGTTTCTGATATTTCCACTTTCTCTGGTGTTAAACAAATATTTGCAGTCTGTGTAGCATCAAGATAGTTTTTCTGAGCTACAAAATAATAAATTAGAATGTGTATATATATTAATATATACACAAAATAATAAATTAGAATGTGTGTATAAATACATATACACACAAAAAATCTATCTTATCAAAATATTCCTTCACACATATTATTACTCATTTGTCTTCTTACTCATTCCCTCAGTTTTCTCATATCAAATGCTATGAAGCAACGCTTTGCTTCTTAGCTTTGCCGTAATAGTTTCAACAGGTTTTCCTGTCATACTTGGAACTTTTAGATTTTACTAGCAGATTGATAGCTGGGTGACTTAGTGGAAGCATTTTTTATTAGTTCTTGATTGCAAGCATTATGTTTTTGAATGAGCTTGCAAGCTTGGGGAAGAAAATTATACAGAATTTCTTGAAAGCATTCAAACTGTTTTGAAAAACTCAATGCCAGAGTAGTTATAATCTCTAATCCCAATGAATGCTACAGTTCCCCCAAGGACTTGACTACAGATAACAAACACTGTGCGCTGCAGATATTTGGAGCTATGTGTGGACTGTCCAAACTCAGTTGCTGATTGCCTCTCCAAACACTGCCAAGCAGAATTCCTGAACACTGAATCCAGTCTTTCATTTCCTTTTACTCAGTACTGATTTTTCAAAAGGTTGTAGAAACCAAATAAACTCTGATCGTCCATCTTTTCATCAAATTTATTTGAAATTGTCAAGGTATTTGAAGGTCTTACAGATGTACACTTGGATAGCTCACAGTCACCTACCTTTGAAGGGATGCACGAGGAAGAAAAAAACCACCCAAAATCTGAGCTAAATTACATCTCTCTCTATATATATGTATATATGAAATATTTCTATAACAGAAGGTTAAGGTAAATATCAAAGATCTGATGACAGAGTGAAAATATTCTGATACTTTTTTTTTTTTTAAAGATGCATACAAAGGTAAATTTCCTTTTAAGACAGATATCCTAGAACATTCTTTAGTTGAGAAAAAATATAGTTCTCATGTTAATCTAAGTTAGGGAATGGAAGTCATTACACTTCTAAAAAGCACTTAAGTGCTTTCATTTGAAGAAAAGATCAGCCTCAATAGCTCATAATGAAGTTATTTATTAACATTATCATTTGCATCCTCAAGGTATTCTGAAGATCTTGAAATAGATTAGAAGGTTAATTTGGGAAACACTCTAGAAACCCAGCAGATGAGTGGATTGGGCCAAGGACAAGAGACTAACAAGCCTGCAAGAGAACCATATTAAAACTCATGCTGTAGTCACACTGGCAGTACTTGACAACGATTGCCAAGAAAAACAGGGGTCATAGGGAACGCAGGTTAGAATATAAATGTTTAGCTTTGTAGAAAGATTGAAAAGACAAGATCTAACTGACTTTGCAAAAAAATAGTGTGAAACTTTCATAAAGGGTGGGAATCAACATAAAAATATTTCTCAGAAAAATATGTTTCTTTGCCTCATCAGAGGCAATGATGAAAAGGAACACCTCCAAAAGAATAAATGACAAAATCACAGAATAATTACAGTTGTAAGGGAACTCCAGAGATCATCATTTTGCGCTTCACAATAGTTTGTGTTTGAAAAGTTTTATATTCTATATTAGTAAATATAGACCTGGGAAACAAGTAAAAAAAAAAAATTTAAAATTAAAAGGTTGTATGATTTGAAAATCATACAAGACAATCAATTAATAAGTAAAATTGAGCATGAGAGATAGAAAGGTTGAAGAAAATTCGGTAAATAAGCAGTCAGTTGTTTAAAATTATAAAATTCAAGTTTGAGAAATATGTACTGGACCTTCCTTGCAGAGGTATAACAAATGAAGTGAACTTTATTTTATTCATAATGAAAATATTTCAAAATTATGAAGAAAGAAATCCATTATCTGTGACTAACACTTGCTTACATTAAGGTATTCATATGTGCAGATTTGCATAAAGAGGTCTTCTTAACAACGGAAGCAGTTTATATACAATATAGTTTTGGCATTGGTTATGCTTTTTTATTAGTATTCTTTCACACAGAGACACAATGCTTATAAAGTATCAAATATCAACGTGTTCTAAACTGAGGTAAAAAGGGTTAGATTAAAAATAAATCAAGGAAGGTCTGGCCATAATTTTTTTTTTCTTTTTTAAGAACAACTCTTGTTGTATTTCTTGCCTTAGTGTAAGGTTAAAAACCATGATTTCTATTTGGTTTTTTTCATTCTACTGCCTCCCACAAACACTATTTTCACACACACTTTCAGACCCTAATACTGCCGACACAAGTCTGCCTACAAGGAACTCTTTTCTTGGTTCCCTTTTTAGTACCTTTTAGAAGCAGTACTTTTGTCGTGCTTGAAAGCTTCTTGTTGTGGTTTAGTTCTGAATTCTTTAGTTCTAAAGTTCACTAAAATTCCCCATTTTAATGTTCCTACTTAAGCACTCCAAATCATGTGCTGCTCTCTCACTCCCCCTCCCCATCCCTCCACAGAGGAGAATTGGAGGCACAAAAGGTAAATATCATGGGTTGAGAGAAGAATAATTTACTGGAAACGGGAATGGAATAAGAAAACCAACAGTAACAGCAACAACATCAGTAACAGAGGGAACCGGCGTTTCCTGACTCTACCTCCACCTTGCTTACTGGCTGGAAGAGAGCCCCTCCCCTGTCCTTGGAAAAGCATATGACACAGTACAGAATATCCTCCAGGTTCTGGCCATTGCCCATCCTGGTTGGAGCTGGGACACCTCTGAATTACAAGATTATACCTAGGGGTTTTTTCCAAAACAAACAATCGAATGGATAGTTAGTGACTTTGAATTACAGCTGACCTGGAAAAGAATAAATTTACAAGAAACACAGCGCACCACAGAAGTTTATTTATTACCACGTGACTTTCCAACATGAAAAACTCAGACAATTACCGTGTCTGTGCAACACTTTCAGTATTCCTGTGTGTTTAGTTATGACAATCTCTGAGGTCAGGCCATAAAGGATGACCATTAGAAGATACCATGAGAGAATATAAAATTTCAGATCTTAAATGTATCAGATATTTGGCTTTGTAATGAGTGAAGCTGACAGTACCCAAGATACAGCTCACCCTTGTGTTGTCCCAGCACCTTCTGCTATAGTTAAGTAGGAACATTTGTTCACAGATAATGATGGAAGACTGACAAATGTTAAGTGACAGACACCTGGTACTTGTTTTACAAAAATATACAGCTGTTCATTAATCTTAGCACATTTTTTCAGCTAGGGAAAGTACATGTCAAAAGAAAAAGGTTTCAAAACATACTGAAATCATATTGTCAAACGTACTAAATGAGATTGTCTTTCTATTATATCAGAGATATAATGAAGTTTTAAGTCAACACTACAGTTCTAAACTCTTCTTTCCAAGGGAGATGCCATTCAACAATGTAAAACAGGAGTCAAAGATCCAACAGACACTTTTTAGCACTGGGGTTTTTTTTATTCTGTTCAGCTTTTTGAATTGAATTTCAAGTTCACATCCTAAAAATAGTAACAGTTTTCATTTCTCATGTAGATTTATATTTAACACTTTGACATTCCAAAATACTTTTTCTTTGAAAGTACTTATGGGAAACTCTCTTGCTACTCAAAAGAAATAAATATAGATATTAACCAGTGAACTCCTCTGTTTTTATTTCCTCTTATTATAATTGTTTTAGGTAGGGAGGCAAGTTAACATGACCTAGCAATCAATCATTTCTCCATGCAGCAAATGTAATGTTCAAATGTCAACGCAATTATATGTATGCCTCATTAAAATGAGGATTAAATGGAGTATATGATAGTTCTCATTTCCACATAATTCCCACTTGAATATATGATTTCATACTTATTTACAATCTACAGGCAAGAGCGCATGTGGAAATGAGAAACCAAGCTTATTGGTCATTCCCAGCTGATCATCCCAAAGCTCATTATTACCTCTCAAACCAGACATTGTGTAAGGAATAGTTTTCTAGCTTAGTCCTGTGATTATGGTGCTTTCCTTGATTTTCTATTCCCATTGTTAAATAGCCAGAAGTTCTGCTTACTCAGGTTGCTCATTTAAGAAGGACACAAACAGAAGAAAGGAGAGGAGTGGTACAAATAAAGTCAGACTTCAGGCAAGTATTTACTGCTGAATAGAAGGATGGGAAAAGGAGGAAACATGATCAGGCAGTATTTGAATCTAGGCATTCCCAGGTTACCTGCCAGTATATGTAGTGCCAGCAATAGCTGCTGGGCTTTACCACATCCCAAGGAGTACATAGCTCCTATAACCTGTATGTACAGGGGAAATGTACAGAACTTAGTGGCTGTCTGGAGAATTGAATAGAGGTACACGTGCAGTGCCCACCACATCTGTTTGTCAGAGCAGAGGTAATATGAGCGCATAGACATAATCCAGAGCTACAAAATGGACAGCTGTGCAGGAGTGTGAAGGAAATAATTTCATCTACAGCACATCCCCATAGCCTGAAGGCATGATCTAGGACACCAAATTAGTTCATGTTAATGTACTTTGTTATAGTATCTTCCTTCAGGCAGTATAAACTCAGGAGAAATGGAACTGTAGTATACTGGGAAGAGGAATATGAAGAATGAGAAAGACAACAACAGCAACAACAAAGAGGAAAAAAATTTGGGGGAGTTAGAATCTAACAAGTCATGAGATTCACAGGCAATCATACAAGAATTTGCTTTTTTTAATGATAAAAGTTAACATATGAAAGTATGTTAAACTTTAGCAATCTATCTGTTCAAGTTTCTGCATCATAATGTCAAGGATGAGTTATTTTCAAATGCCTCTTTCTATGGCAATTGATTAAAATGTTCAGTAAAAGCAAAATGAAACCAAGTCAAGGAAAGGGACACCCCATCTTTTATAATATGTTATTAATAGTAGGAATTTGTTAAATTGAAGGTCAACATCAGGTTTTTATGAATCATACTGGTTCAGTTTTATGAGAAAAATAACCTTTGTACTCCAAAATTCCAGATGTTAGTATTTGCTGGGTAATGGTCAAACCAGATCCATAACAGTAACACACACACAGAGCTGGCAGACTTTTGTAATCAAGCATATCATGCTATTTTTTAACTAAGTTATCATATCTAGGGTGTGGCAGATATATATGAAAGGAGTTTTTCATAAATCATCAAGCACAATAGTCTCCAAAGGAATATATGAGAAATTAAATTAATTGTCTTGAAATAGTGTATTTATTTTCTTTCAGTTTGGTTAGTTTCCTGATTAAATGATTTTACCTAAGAGATTTAGGAAAACATCAATAAGCAAAGAAAAATTTAGTGTTATATTGATTTCTTGAAAAGTATTTAAAGTAGTTGTCTATCCCATGCTTCAGTGCCTCACCTTTACATACAAATGCACAATAACAAAATAAAAATATATAGGACATAAGATTCAATCAAACTTGCTGTTCTCTCTCCCAGATTTGTGGAGACTTCAGTGTTCCCTAGGAATCTGATATCTGAAAAGGCTTTTGGGGTGGGAAGGAAGAGTGCACCAGGGTTCAGTCCTTTTCTCAGAGGTAGGTGTAGCAGTTACTTCCTTTGGAAAGAAGGAAACACACCTAGAACCTTTTTACTGATCACAGCTGCATATGCAGAAGTGTTTTTCATTCAAATCTGTGCTTAAAGTGTAATCAGTGGTGGAGTAACAAATAGGAGAAAAATCACCATGAACAGAGCTCAGAGGATGTGAGGGTAAAACCAACCACCTATCTTATTGTATCCTGGAAAATATATGAAAACACAATTATATCTTTTTGGGGCATCTCACAAAAACAGAAGCTCCTTTTTTATACCATTGAAAGCATAGTGCTTCAGATTGTTTTATACTGAGTTTCCAGTGCTCCATGAAATCCTACAGTGAATAAAAATCACAAATGGAGGGGAGCTAGAATCCATGGTAGTCATCTAGCAACACAGCACTGTCACATAATTCCTTCTATATTTAAGATCTTTAATAAACATCCCTTTCCATTGTTCTGATTTGTTGATTTTGGGGGGTTCTTAATAGCATATGGCAACTTGAAGGCAAGAATGCTGTTTTGATAGTCATTAAACAAACACAGAAGAAAATTTATTACCTGCCCCCCAGTTATTTATAGTCTCATTGTAAGCTGATGATAAATAAATAAATACATACAGATAGAGAGATCAAAGAGTAGCTGGTTGGATTCTGACCTTCTTGTCCTGGTAGCTAAAAACATAAAGGAAAGGTCTTCTGGCATCCCAGCTATGAAGCAAAAATTAATTCTTTTGGAGATATATCTGGGAATTTATTTCTCAAATATAAAGGATTATTTCTAATTTCTCTTCCTACCTCAGCTCTATATGACAAAAACAAGATTTCCATGAAAAATAGACTTAGAGAAGATTGTCATAAAACTAAGGAGACATTCAAAATTAAAAGAACAAATAGCTGTTTCCCCAATCTTTTCTCACTTCTCTCCACAAAGTTTATGTAATTATTAATACAACTTTTTTTGTTTTTATCTCCCTTTTGAAAGGCAAGCTTGTTTGCTTAGTTCTTTAAAGACCATGGCTGAAAAGTCAATGTTTTTTAAGAAAAAATTAGTATAAATCAGCCAACACTTGCAATTAATACATAAAGTTTGATAAGAAAGTATTTCAACGTAGTGCCTATGTGAGGTTACAAACCACAGTAAAAAATTACTTTTGATCTTCTAGGAATACGGTCTGATTTCTCTTTCTGTAGGACTACACACGAATAGAAATTCGTCATTTTCAATTTATTTTCTTTACTTTTGTCAGACCTGTGTATTAAAAACAATTTTAAGAAAAGATGGCACAAAACTCACTATAACTTATGTGAGGTAAGATAGACTCGTGGGCAATCTTACAAGTTCATGCTTACCCCTAGCAACAGTTTTGAACACAGGTTATGGAAAATTTGTACACGAATACAGTTTTGTGTAAATATTTTTAATGAGGAGATTGAATTATGAAAAATACATCGTGCTCACTGTTCAGTGAAATTATACATCTAATATCAGAGGTATTGAAGAAGAATTTCAGTTTATAAGATTGTCATAAGAAAATCAAATCATTTCTAGCTGTTCCAAATGTCAACTTGGGCTGAGAAAAGAAGTCTCCAGTGGCTCATGTTTCAACTTACTAAGAATGTCTTCAGTTCTGGATTATGTTTGAAAAAAGAGATAAATATATTGTCAGTCTAAATGTCACCTGTTGCCATCATAGTCTGTAGATTTTTAACAGACTTTTATATGTGATCTATAATGTACATAATGTGTTTATTAGTAAATGTCTTATGATTCTAATTATATTTAAATGTTATCTGAAGTTTGTTACATTAAGTGTTGCCCCAAATATTGGAAAAAAATCTAAAAGGATGAAGATGATTATTTGTTGTTCACACTTGAAAGGAATTTTTTTCTGGTTTTTAACATTTACTGAAGTCTTGTTCAATATACGTCTGATTTCCCTTGAAATTGCCCAGAAACAGTTTTCTAGTTTGGTTTGAGTTAGGTTTCCTTTGCACTCATTCATTTCATGTAGTATAATGTTCACTTAGATGCATATGAATATTTAATAAAAGAGTAAATTAAAGAAAGAAAAACCTTCCTTATAAGAACATTGAAAGTTTTTGTAGAAAAATCTACCATGAAGAACAGACTAATTAATTCCACAGTTCTGCCTTGCAATATATATTGAGAAGAATGACTTAAGTGCTTATTTATATGACAGTACCAAGACTGTACTTAAAACTCCCACCTACTTCATGGAGCTATTCAAGAAAAAAAAAATTTGTTTCATTCTTTCCAGTAGTGGTGAAATGGGTGATTTATATATATATTCCAGAATTCATATACACATGATTTTGTATAACTTATTGCATAATTTATTCTTAGATTAAGACTACTCCCTTAACAACTAGCAAGAACCATTTCTTCTTCTTCAGTCCATGGTTGGGTCACTGTGAATTTCACACCATTAATCATAATGAAGATCTACATAAGAAGTGTTTGTCTAATACATAGAAATAAAGTATTTCACCAGTATCAGAGCAGATATTTTCCCAGAGTTCTGCATCCCAATTCTAACTCATTCAGCCATTTAATTTGATTGCAATTAACATCCCCTTTGATGATTTCTTTTCAATCTTTTCAGCTGCTATAAAAACTGTAAAGTGATCCAAATTATATCCTCTGATCTAAGTGTAGTTTGGATTTAGACTTCAAAAAGCAGCTTGGCATAGCTGATCTTCTCCTAGAAGGGAATTCAATATAATTCTGAAATATTTGTTTAGATAAACAATGACTGAAATACATGTTATACAACAGAAAAGCATTTCAGTTTATCTTAGTATCCGAAATTACTGCTTTCATGTTGCAAAATATAAAGAAATCTCAATTAAAACTTAATTTCTTCAATCACTTCATTTTTGTAAGTATGGTAAAATGACAGTATAACCCAAGCTGTAGCTATACAGTACACTTCTTTTCCCGCTCTTATCTTCATCCTTACCTACCTTACAGGTTCAATGTAATCAGTCAGTCATGTTGCATGTATTTTGTAGTGCTTCTGATACAACTTCTTTCCCTGTAGGGGATTTTTTCTGTTCTTCAGGCACCTCACAAGCACACAGCCCTGCGAGTGGTCCCAAGAGTCAGACTCTGATGCATGAACCCATTTCAGTAATTTTCATATGAAAACGTCTTTCAGATACCAGTCAGAATGTCTAATTCTTGCTTTTAAAATTAACCTGGTGGTCTTTTCGCAGATGGTGCTTGATGTTGGATATCCATATAACTGTGTTTCACCCCAGTCTCCCTGAAGGTGCAGGGAGAAGTATATAGGCACAGCTGCCAATGAAATCAGTCCATGAGGATAACATGACAGAGCTTTTCAGCAGTTTCAGCTGTTTTTCTCCTGTTACTTATCAGTCCCAAGACTCATCAGACTTTGATGAGTATTGTCCTCTCTGCCACTGCACAATGTACTCAGGCACTCCATTCTTAGTGCTCCATGAAAAGAGGTCATATTACAAGTATTCTAAGGGGATCTCCCTCTTTCTACTAATTAAGAAGAAAAGCTGAGATATTTATCTCAGGTGTAGGTGTCCATGAAATAGATGTTTTCAACTAAATGAGATTAATCCACTCCCCATGTGATTAGCCCTTTTAAGATGATGGTATAGAAGCAATAATAGTAGTAGCCATATACATATAAATAAGGAATTCAAACAGCATTTGAATATTTTAATTTTTTTTCTGAATGCCAAAGTTATTTTTAAATCGTAGTAAGGCAACCAGATCAAGGACAGCAAATAAATGAAGTCATGCTGTGCTTAGCAGTGTTCCTAGCTTTTTATTTATTATGTAGAAATTGAGAAAGATGCCAGTGGAAACTGCAGTCATTTCTCTTAAGCAGCAGTCATAAAGGATGCTATGAAATCTTCTGTCAAATAAATACATCTCAGCACATAGAACCTATGTTTTTGTTACTGACATTTAATTAGAAGTTTATCCTGTGATATTGACATTAATGGCCATGTCAATGGTGGAAACTAATCTTATTCGCAGTTTACTTCTTGTTTACCTTTTTCTTAAAAGCTGGAGAAAGAGATTTAAAATGTTAGCACTGTCAATAGCTCAACCGGCAAATTAAGAAGAAGGAACAGCAACCATTTTTCTTTTTCTGACGTCTTTCTCTCATACTGTCAATGTAACAAATAATGCCAGCTGCTGCTTAAATTAAATGGAAACATTAAACTAGATTTTAATTAAAACTGTTCTCTAATATGTGTCATTCTTTGTATGTGGCAATGAACTCAGCTTGTGAAACTGTTCCAGGGTAGAACTATGAAAATTTTGAGACAGGGAAGTGAGCTAACAAGAACCATCTCAGCATCACCGCTCCCTCAGGAACATAGGGTATTGATGAACAACAAGGTAAAAGGGACAAAGGTCAGTCAAGAAGGAAAAGATCACCTTTCTGAGGACTTTAAACCTTGTGTCATTGTTCTATGAAGCTGTGCAGAACAGGGCATCTTACAGTCCACCTTGCCACACCCAGGGTTGTGCTGGCAGGTGCAAGTGGACTGCACAATATCTTTTGGACAGTCACTGAAATCATGAAAAGATGAAGTAAGCATTTCCAAGATTATAGTACCATGTTCTTACTCAAGGGGATCCTTCTCAGGGAAAGAGGGGTCATTCAATATGATCTATTTATTCCAAAACCTGTTGTATAATTATTATTTCAGCTGATTTTTTTTTCCCAGGCTTAAGTAGGCGTGTTGAGGACTCCATTGGGGAATGTGAATATCTGCATCATATTGAGCTTTAATTTGTGTGAATAGTTTAGTCTCAACTCTCTAGGTTAGTCATGTATTCTATATTACCATTTTTATTTATTCAGCAGATTTTTCAGAGCAATCAGCTTTATTTTCTGCTGTATTTTTCTCCTTTCTATGTTTGATCCCTATTTCACTTTCACCATTTCTGACTTCTTTTTAATTGTGTTATGTATTCCAATGTCTTTTGCTCCATACAAATATTGTCCCTATCTTCTTCACTCTTATGAGGAAGGGAAAAACCCAATTAGTTTAATAGCTACAGTAGCATCCCAAAGACCAGGTAGGCTCAGAGGCTCACGTATCAGAAATGCATGTGAATGTTCATTGCAGAGCCTGTATATCTTGGCTGTCCCCAAGCTGAGTCATAGAGAATTGAACCAGGCGTATCTAGATCATAACTTTAGCAGAACACCTTGTTTTCCTGGGAACTAAATCCACCCCACTTGGAAATTCTGTCTTCAGAGCGTACAGCTCTGACCTCAGTAAAATTCCCATTTAGGACAGCTTTCACTACACTAAGAGGTCGTAAACTGAGCATGTAGTATATGCAGATAAGTTCGATTCCCCTTTTAATCTATGAGTAGAGAGGTCAAGTTACCTCCTTTTCAAATGGAGATGATGCAAAATGTATGTCATATTTTTAAACGAGGCTATTCTCATTCTTACTATTCTAGGCAGGCAAAAGTCTTCAAAGAAAACAGGTCCATAGAAGACAATTTCGGTGTTACACTGCATAAAAGTGTGGGATCAAAATGGCAGCAGTCCAGTACTCTCCTTGCTACTCTACATCCAGTTCATCTGTAACACAACCTCCTTCACTTTACCTCAAACAACAAAATATTTGTTCTTTGCTGTTTTCTTGAAAAGTGTTTATAAGTCTTCTTCAGCTCTGGATATTTTTCAGAATCACAGGTGACTGAGCTCAAAACTAGCTAATCTCATTGACACATAGCAGCACACACTCTTTTACAGAATGGTTGAGCTCTAATATATTGCCACTTAAAAGAAACAAAAAAACTTTTTACAGATGATTTTCCATTTTGAGGCAACATGTGCAGAAGATATTTTTTCTTGGTACACATTTAGGTTAAAAAAAAAAAAAAGAAAGAAAAAGAAAGAACTGGAGCCAAATTTGTTCTTATGGTTGGTTGTAATAAGCTGTAAAAAAAAAGAAAAAAATGAACTTTTCCTCAAAAGTTGTCCCATCTTTTTGTAGTCTGAAAAGTTGTAAAATAGTCTTTCTCTTGATTGTCTTATTTCAGAATGATAACACTCTTTGCAACAAGCAACTCCTTAGAAGTACAAGGATTAGTTTTATTCACAGTCACACTCACAAAACCTAAGTATACTGTTACAGGTACTCTAAATTCTGACAAGTATTTGCAGAAACTTCTTCCTTAGGGATAGTGAAAAAAATAGACACTGTGATGAGCAGTTGCTTTCAACTCTGATTCACCATATTTTCAAAAATTAGATCAGATCATTTCATGGATTTCAAATACTCTCCTATTAAATGAGTCTGATGTACAATGGTAAAGCATCAAATTAAAGATATTTATAGCCTCTGAGAAAATTAAAATCAGTATGGATGCACCTTATCATATGACAGAAATCAGCCTAAACCTAAAGTCTTTCTAATATTTGAGGTCTTGTTACTGTGGACTTTAAGGCTAGTGAAAAACTTCCACTGAGATAAATAGAAGCAGTACACTGTCTCATACTAGGTTATCAGCTTTTTTATCTGCCATCAGTGAAATTTTTTATAGTGGAAATCTCTCTATAATGGCATTTGAAAGAAAGCCCCACTCCCCAAACAAATGAACAAACAAAAGTAATCAAACAACATCTTCTTGAAGGGCTCTTAAATGAAATAAAAATAAAAATAATTTTAAAAAGCACTCTATTTACTGCTTATTCTGAAGATGTGAAGCAGTACTGAAGTCCTTGTATTTAAGCAAAAGTTCAATTCCATTTTTAGATACATTGAAACATTTACCAAGTTAGTAATTTCTCCAGATTGTTAACTGAGTCCTAAGGAGTTATCTCATGTAGAAGGATTGTGTTGTGTTAGGTTGTTTCCAGTCATAATTTTATTTCATTATTCTGCCTCCCAAAATCTTGTTTTCAACAAAAATTCAATTTGATTTCTAACTGTATTTTAAGTATTAAGAAAAATAAAAATAATATTTTCTGTCAGAGTTGTCTAAAAAGAGAACAGTATAACAATAATTTTAACGTTGAATCTGGATAGATAGTCCCCTCATTTTTGGAGTGCAAAAATTTACCCTTCTCAGCTTTCTTTTTGTGGGGAATGAGATTACTCTTGTTCATGTTTCCTGACCTATATAATAAGCCTAATTCTTTGTTTACACACTGTGGAAAAACAAGGAATTTCTATAAGAGAGCAGCATACATGAGCAGTGGGCTTTGCTGTGCCCAAATGGATTCATTCTGCAGTGCCTGTTTTAGTGCCCAAAACACTTAACAGTGCATCCTATGCTCTGAGGCTACTTGAGCTTCCTGTGCAATGCCTCAGGACCAGAAGAACCTTCGACAAGTGGCACTGTGCCATCACTAGATTATCAGGGACTAACTCTGTCCCTGTTTTCCAGAGACAGACATTTGACTAAGATGAAAATAGTTTTGAAAAATCAGTTCAATAATAACAAAGCTAATAATTATTTGCACAAATTATTTGATAAAAATTTTGTAGTGTTTACAGAAATTATGACTGGGTCATGAATAATTCAGAAGTAGACAGCAGATTAAATTTGTTGGATAATTTGACAACAAATAATCAGTTAACAGAAAATAATGTAAATCTCACATAAAATCCCCATCTGCTGTCTCTGGAAATGTTTAATATATGAATATACCAGTGAGAAAGCTCAAATCACTGTTAAATATTGCATGAGTTCATATTTGAAAAGAATGTGTAGATTTCTAAAAATATAATTCAATATGGATAATTAATTAATTATGATGAATCATCAACATAAAGATTTTGTAAGCTAAAGGGAAGACTGTTGGAAACAGAAAATTAGTTGAATAAAATTAGATATCAGACTCCTTGGAATGTGAAAATTTCATTTCACTTGGGTTTTTTAAAATAAATCACATTTGCCAAGTAAAGCATGTAAGCAAGTGATAATGATGAAAGGCATAAGGGATGTTATAAAAACTGAATAATATTGCATCTGGGCTATGAAGCTGGGATTGCAGGAGGTAGAAAACACACATAGCTAAAATGGTTTAGAAAAATATTGCAACGTATTTTTTGATATACTTGCAAAACCTCAGTGTGTCATTGCCAAATGTAAACTTCAGCCTGGTAAGATGCCAACATAATGTACATCCTGTTGCAGTTGGTTTGACTTGTTTCTCAGGATAGCTTTATGCAACATATTGTCTTGATTTGATAGAAACGTCATTTCATTTCCTATACCCAGAAATGGAAAATTTATTGAATTCAGGCTCTCAAGTATAGAATTCATTTTGTTTAGATTTAGCTGGAGTTATTGCATGAAAAGTGAATGACTGCTGGCAGACTCCTAAAACCATTCCTGGACTTTGTTATAAGTACACCTACAGTGGTGTATGCAGAGTAGTAATTTTTGCACTCAATACAATTATACCAAGAATGTCTTACCAGTAAATTGAAGTCAAATTGCTGTACTGACTTTTAAATGCACAATGTATGTTCTTGTGTGTGTGTATGTGTGTGTGTGTATATATATATATATATATAGTATGGAGCTTTATTCTACAAGATCTGAGTTTTATGCATATGAACAAATAAACCACTTAAATACATATCTAATTTATCTGGATCTTCAAAGGTATTATTCATGCTTAATGTTATTAGTAGTTTAGGTGTTTAGGTGAACCAGAGACAGTTTTCACCTCTTTGCAGGAACAACACCTAATCTCTGAACTTCAGAAGATATATTTTAATAGACTTTTAAATGGATTTGGGAATCAAATTAAAGACTCAGAGTTTTGGGAAAGCTCTGCTTGGATTTCCATAATTAAACAAAACCCAGAGTCATGAGACTGAAAAAAGGAGATACTAAGTAGTTAATAGTTTAAAATGGAACACGTGATTTCATACTGAAGGCTTTCAGGTATTATGCCAGGGCACAGCACAGGTTGTTTAGAACTGTTTGTGTGGTGAGGGCATGCTCTTGCAATGTGCCACAGCATTGCTCTTCAGGGCAGCCCAATGAACACTACTGCAATTCCCCTCCTGTTTCAGGGAATGCTGCCTGTTGGAACTGTGTTATTTGATTCAGTCATTTAATGGACTACTTGTAAAACAAAAAACTGCATTCTCCACTGCAACCACCTTCTCATCATGTCCCTTGTGGTCTTAACATAGGGAGTTCAGCCTGAACATTCAGCCTTAGGTTAAGCGCTCAGTTACAAACTGAGCAGAAGCACTTCTTTGGCTCATTTGGGACACCAATTGTCTGGGCTTGGCTTTTAGCTTCAAGGAGCTGGGAAGCTGCTGAGGTACTGAATACAGAGGGCTATTAGGGTTTTAGTGTGTGAATTTACAGCAATTCTGCAGAGTAGGATTGAAGAACAAATGTTCTCCAACAATTCATAACCGACCATAACTGTGGGGAGCAGCATGAATCCCTGTTAAGCTATAGGGATGTTTAAAAACAAAGAATTCATGCATATTTTAAAAGTGAAATTGGCATGCAAAATTTAATTTTGAGGCTGAAACTTCAGTGACCATCTCTCTCCCTTCTTATGGGAGAGAAAAAAAATAGTGAAAGCATCCAGACATTTTTCTGTGATCTTTTTTTTTTTTTTGCTTTTGAAAATTCAAAGTAAACTGTTAAATAGAATTTTAAGGAAATTCTTAGTAGGTTAGTGAGATCAGTTGAAAATCAGAGAAAGAGATTTTATAGTCTGCCAATCACATCTAGAGTGAAAATTTGGTGAAAAAGTTTGGCACTGTTGTAATAGTAAAGACAAAACTCATAGCACAGAGTCACAGAACAGAAGAAATTTTAAGATGTATCTGATAATTTTGCATAATATTCATTGATATTCTAAAATTATTATGGATTTCAGAAAATATGATAATTTTGATTAATTTACAATATATAGAAAAATTTATATAGTTTCATAGGTCTGGTGATACTGATATCAAAATAATTGAATATTATTTAGTGTAACTGTAGAATTACTGTGAATTTATCATGTTTCCTGATCTTTTTGCTTTTGTTCACATGGAACTGGAAGATACTGAGTTATTAAATTTTTTACTATTTTCCTGTAGAACTAGATAAATAACACCTGATTTTATGCATAAACATGTAATCTTTATAACATGATATTTGCATTTATGGTGTTGGTAAAAATAAAGTGATTTATCAAGAGCAGATTATTATGTACTAATTTTATCAGACAATATAATAAAATCATATTCAAGTACAATGAGCTTCCATAACATAATCTTTTATGTAAATTGGAAGTGAAATTATTTCTTTCTTCTTATTCCATATTAAAATTTCAATATAAAGGATGTTTGTGCTCCATCAATTTAGTTTCAAAATTAAGATTTTATTCTGCTTATATAAATATATAATTGTGATCATTTATTTCTTTATAGTCTTGGACAAGCTCTATGTTCCCTGTTTAAGCACTCGTACAATCTCTCCCCTATAACCTATTCACCAGAAGTATTCCAGCATAGATCTAAATATATATTTTATGCAAGGATGGTTTATACTGTAATCTTAAACTCCAGTGTGAAAAAGAACTCATGCTGAAACCCTATGCTTTTCATTCTTAAAGGGATGAGGGGCAGATACTGCTCTTGTAAAATTTTTATAGTTAATTAAGGTTCTACATTATTATAATTTATCTTCTTTGGCTTTTTTTCCTATCTTTTTATTGCAGTTTTATCTTCTATTCTTTTTTTCCATTACCTACAATAAGAGAGGAATCCTGTGTGCTTGCCCACAAGAACAACTGTATGCTTGCTATTTGCAGAAGTTGGGAGTTGCAAAACTAAATCTCAGAAAGCTTGATCTTCATGCCAGAAGAAATGGTTCAGCTGTGTCCTGAGCTCACACACAACATGGACTGCTCAAGCATCCAAAAGAATAAAGAGATTTACAGAAGTTTCTTTCTTTCCAGAATGCAAAGGAAAATTGTTGAACTATTGGAAGAGGTTTGGGATGCCAGTACACGGAATGTTAACATAGTTCAGCTAAAATAGACATGGGAGAGAATCTATGTCCATAAAAGGATTCTCATGGACCAAGGTTCCCCAAGTCACTGAGCAGACTAATAGGGATATATTGCTTTGTTCTTCCTGTGTCTCTAGGAGGGTTGGGAGTTATCAGAAGGCCATCAAACATTTTCTATTTCCTGATCACTAAAAAAAGGGAAGAAAGACAAAATTTTTTCCATGTTTGCAAAGAGTTCAACATATACCACAAACAGCTGCTTAATACCTTCTGAAGACACGCATCACAATGTTCTTGCTACCTCATAATTATGGATAACTCATCCCTCTAATTTTACTGTGTCATCATCAATGGCACACTTCAGTGGCTCTGACAGAGTTTCCTTGAGCTCTGAATTAATTTCATTCCTTTTTGCCTCTTCTAGTTGTCTGATATGTACAAGGAAAGTGTAAGAGTTTATTCAGTTACAGTGACTCCCAGAGCAGAAGAATAATAGATCTAGATGCTCTGCACTTGAAACTACAGCAGATGCTGAGGTGTTTGACTTGAATATATGGCCTTGTAGTGCAGTTGATTGAGGGCTCTATATAGCATGAAATTAAGTTTGGATATGCACTCTTTGACCTATCTGAATGTTTTATGCAACTTCATCTAGAAGAGCCAAGCTCTTTCCCCCACATGAAATGGTGAAAACTTGATCTGAAATATCATTATTAAAATGAGGTTATTAAATCTAGTTTTAGGTGCCTATGTATGTTGCAGATCTCTGAATTATTATCTAAATCTACAAGCCTCTTCCTTATCAAAGAGAGATGTACATTTCAGGGCACAACACAATTCACCAATTTCAGCTGTTTTCAGTAGGAAAAATTACACCATACAGACGCCTCTTTCCACTGTTGTGTGTTAGTGATATCAAGAACAGTAGTTCAGGAGTGGATCCTTATTATATGGACAAATCTGAAACACTGTCTATTTTGATTATAAAATCTCATTCTAGCATTCCGTTGCCCTAATGAGCTGACATGTACTCAGATTAAAAGGACATTTGGGAAAGAAGTATCTTCATTTCCTAGAGGCACTTGTATAGTGAAGGTAATGACACTTAGGGGAAAATTTTAGGCAACTGTAGCTTCTTCATTTAGATACTTTAATTCTTATTTGTTTTTTAAAAGACAGACCTTTGGGAATGTTGTCCTCCTGGTCACATGCATTTTTCCTTTTAGTGGGATTTGATGTTTGAGTCAGAGTCAACTTATCCTGCAAGGAAGACAACCAGTTCATTACTAAAGACAAAATACTAACATTTGGGGTTATATTCAAAGCTAGTAGCCAAATAGGTATTGCAATTAAAACTTTACCTTTGGTACACAATGAACCTGCCTATTAGTTTGTCATGTAATATCAGCAAAAGAAAGTTCTTTCTTCAAACTTTGCTTCTCTTACATTTTTTCTCATCATCAAAAGGAATGGAAAAAAAGCAGAAACCAAGGTCTGAGTCCAATATATTAAAACTAATTATATGACTTTGAATGCATGAGCATATATACATATTTTTGGAACAGTTTTCTACTTCTTTTTCTGATAAAATCCTCATTTCAGATCCATACGTAATATATACAGCTTTCATGAAGATCAGCTAGAGAAAGTTTCCTCTTCTTCTGTCTTTCCTTCTTTGCCTCATCAACCATATTTGTGTGAATTTGTTCACACGTTCCCTCAGGCAAGGAATAAAAGACAAAAATGTTTCCTTAAATAAGCCAATATAAGTCTGAAAAAATTTGGAGAATCTGGAAATTCTCCAGATGCTCACAAATGTAACTGGTTTAAATATGTTCTTGTGCCTTTGAAGGGTATATAAAAGCATGTGTACATGTAAGTTTGTCATTGCAAAAAATAACAGTCTTGCTATTGAGCAACAGTTTGACACAACAAAAGTCAGCACCGTTCAGCTGAAGTATCCTGATAACTGATGGTTTTCTTACCTCTTCAGGTCCCTGAGTTCTGGGTTCATGTTATAAAGAAACCTGGGAGTGTAGAGACTGTATTTCTTTTGGATAAAACTAGACTGGAAGATTTTATAAGTTCACATTATGCCAATATAAGAGGAACCACGTACAGACAACCTAATAAGGGGTAAGTAAAGCACAAGATGTCAAGTCTGCTGTTAGCCAGAGTACACACTAGAGAGCTTACACTGCATTTTTGCCGGCTGTGGGAGAACAGACAACAAATAACCTTGTAGAGAGTGGCCTGGTCAAGTAGTACTTGACCCAGAGTAAAGCTTTCTTATATAAAGTTAACTGACAAAAATCTTTGAACTGACTTGAACAAAAGAGTTTATATTGGAACATTACTTTGTGCCTTCTGCCTGTAATGGTTTTCATCTAGTGCAGAGAGGCCTATAGACAGATTTGTTGTATAAAACTGATGAATGAGCCTTTCATTTACTTGTAAAAACTCTCAACAAATAATATAATGCTTAATACTTAATAAAATAAAATATAGTCTTTTATTGGGCTACCAAACTAAGAACAAATTATTTCAGAATCACTACATTATAAGCAGAAAGAAGTTTCATATTCCCTGTGATGGGTGTCTAGCAATGCAATGTAGAGTTCTGCATTTGACCGGTCATTTCACTTGCCTTTTCTGTATCTTTTTTGCTTTTCAGTGACACTAACCATACAGTGATACCAACAGTGGTCTAATCTTGCAGAAAATGGAAAAGTGAATGCTTGTATTCCACGTTAACTTTATATTATCTCATTACACAGCCAACTGGTACAAGAGTGGTGGCAACATGGCATAGTTCAGTGCAGAAGAGAAAAAGACTTGGTCTACTGAGGAACAATTAGCCTTCAGATTATCTCATTTTTAATCCAAAATTTCACCCCTCACCATTCAGTGTAAGGGCAAATAGCTGCAACTGTGTTAGATTACCCTGAATTAAATAGGCATCTGTACATCAAACATATTTTACTAGCTTAATAAATATTTTCCTTTTTTGTTAGAAAATTACAATATCCTTCCTAAAAGTGATTGGAATTAAGCTGGTGCTCATCTAAAAAGAATTGCACTACATGACTAATGCAAAGCAATATCTTGATCACATAATCCTGCAGTGTAACATGCCAGTTTTCTCAGTGAGTTAGCAACAAACTGATGATAAGAGTGTCATCACTTACTTGCCTCCTTATTGGTACAACAGCTGATAATCCTGATAATCTTCTACTTTAAATCCTCTGGGTTTGGGGGGCCTCATTCACTGAAGTATGATTCACTCTTACATGTTACATATTGTGTTCAGTACATAAACTAACTGGTAACAGAAAGACCAATGTGCCTCTTTTAGAAAAGATAGCTGTAATGATCTTCCTTCTGTTTGCATCACCCTTTCTCAGTATATTAAGACTTCACTCACAAACCTGTGCTATCCATGAGACATCAGGTTAAACTTGTTCTGAGACTTATAACCATGCTATACTTTCTGTGTACATTCAAGACAGACTACAGAAATTACTGCTGTACTGTTTTGAATCCCAGAGAGCAAAATTTACATCTGGTTTTCAAAGTCAGTGATATACTACTCAAAAATTTTAAAAAGGCCTGACACTAAGCCAAAGGTGTAGAGATGACCATAGATATATAACTGTGATAAAAGTACTTTGTAATAACACGTTGCTCAACATAAGACATAAGAAATATCACAGAACCAATTAAGAAAAACTATTGCTATGAGATATGACCAGGAAGGTCAGAATGAAAAAGGACCGGTGCTAGAGCAAACAATATACATTTAAAGCTGACTGGTTTTCCTATGATAAAAATCTCCAGATGTCAAAGTTGCTTTCATTTCAAGGATCTGACAAAACACTAAAAAAAGCTTAAGCAAAAAAACCAAACAGAAAGCCCAAACCTACCTGTAACCCTGAAAGACGGTCTCCATTTACAAAATATCTGTGTAAATAATAACCAGAGACCACATGGTCTAATGAAAAAAAAAAGGAAATAAAATTGTTATAAATATCATGAATAGTAGACATTTTCAAAAAGTAAATAATCTTCAAAGAAACATTTATTTTCTAAATTACAACATAATTTTTCAATTAACAATATATTAAAAATATCAACTACTTCAATACTTTAAACAGGTATAGTAAAGTTACATCCACCTTGAAGATTAAAAGAATGAGTTAAAAAAAAGAATGTTGACCTAACACAGAACAGCTCTGTACTTAAATGACAGGATTACTTTTTGTTTGCATATTGGTCCCCATATTATCCCAGTATTTTCTCTGAGGTTTCAGGCCGTGTTCTGACTATCCAGTATCCTAGCCTCAGTAAGTAGGTGGGAACAAATTTTCATTGAGGGTAACCTTCTACATATTATCTAGCTACCCTGTGAAGTGGGAGGTGTGATTGCAGTTCTTGGAGGCTTCAAAAGGCCAAGATCTAGATTTATTCCTTCCTGAGAGACCTCCCACCTGTGATTTGTTGGGAAATTAAGTGGCATGAACTCATTGTTTCCAGTTGAACTCTGTGTGAATAGTGAGTTTTACAAGAGACTCAGAGAAGTATGTTAGTATATAACAATAAGGAATCTTGTCTTTGAATTCAAGAAAGCCTCAGGAAGAAAATTCCTCACCAGTATACTCAATTCAACTCAAAAAAAAAAAAAAAAAAAAAAAAAAAAAAAAAAAAAAAAAAAAAAAAAATAAAAATTTTGGAAAGT
>VZTJ01005641.1:1541305-1730955 GCA_013397795.1 Orthonyx spaldingii | reverse complement strand
AAAAAAAAAAGTAGAAACATGAATGCTTGTGGAATGCTTATTCACTCATTGAACAATTTCTGACACTTCTAATGATGTTCTTACCATACTTCCATACTTGAAGTGTATAAGAGGGCTACAGGCGATTTCTGGGTTTCTCTGCTAAGAAAATACACTAGCATTTTGTTTTATGAGTTAAGTGTTTTCTTGAATCTAACCTTAAGTAACTCAAGTGGTGCCATAACAAAAGTCATTAGCAGAGGCAAGAAGAAAATCCGACCCCTCAATTTCTTTATCACAAAATCATTCTTTCTTTTTAAGGAGTATACATGGGACCTAAGAAAAGAAAATGTGATGGTACTGTCATTCTTTTGGTTTTGTTTGCTGAATTCAAGGAAAACATTGGCCAGCAGTCTGAATGAAGAAATTACTTGGATTCTTTCCAGGAATTCACACAGGTTAGCAAATGCCTTTAACTAGCAGTGAGGAGGTAAACAGAAGTATACATAGAAAAAGAAGGTGGTTTAATGGCTACATCACATTGTGATGTGTTGGGAAATTATTTCACAGCATATTTTAGGTATTTTTTTTTTCCATGAAGAGAAAAAAGACAAATTAAAAAGCCAGAAGAGAAGTCACAATGAGTGTCAAGCAGATAAGCAGATTTACAAATAAAACTCAGTAATACCTTCTGTCAGTAAAACCATTTTTATTATTTGTTTCCAGCCAAAAGCTCACACAATGTCAGACAGCAAGTGCATTAATTATATTATTTCCTTCTCAATGATTAAGAAATAATAATTGTAACATCTTCTATAAAATACAAGCAATATCATTGTCTACTCTTATGCATAAGGTTGATTATTTGAGGTTATTTACTTCATATGAAGGAACAGAAAGTCAGATCTAACTCTGAAGTTTCAGAGGTTTTGACCTATTTGAAGCTCTCTGATGAGTTTCACTAAGTTCTTATTGTGAATATACCCAAAATGTCACACGTTTAAGATTTTCTGTAGGATTCCCCTAAAGTCTATTGGATATCTTTGTAGGTAAGACCCAAGTACTCATTTCACCTTGGGAAAGTGCAGTCTTCCCAAAAAATGCAAGTTGGCTCTGTGCAACACGTTTCTGTCTACTACCCCAGACTTCTAACAAAAGAAACATAGTTAAAGGATGTAATTAAGGAAAAAATGAGAAAATTACACCATCCAAAAAGATGCCAACTATCACATCTGGTTTTATCTTAGTGTTACAGATTGTCTACTTAGTTTAATCTATCATGATTATACTTTGTCATGACTTTTTCATGATTAATTTTCATATCTTTTGAGCAATGATGTTCTCTAAAAGAAAATTCCTGTCTAGGAAGCTCTATCGTCAGAAGATACTGGTCCTTGGTTTTCAAGTGTTCGCCTAGTTCAACTTCATTCCCAAAGGAAAATCAAAACTTAAGGGCATCTGGTACAGATATTGCAATTGTTTTGTCAGCATAATTAGGTCTTTGCAGTTATTAAGCAATTACAGTTGTCATCAATTTTAAATATTTTACTTTAAACCTTAGTGGTTTATTGCTATTGTGTGATTCAATATCAACTTAATTGGTTATGATGGTTGAATTAAAGAATGATTGCATCTTATAAAACTGTACCTCTGATGGAGTAGATTTCTTTAACAGATTTTTGTCCCTCTGATAACAAAAACACAGCCATTGCAAGTATAAATATATTCCACTGAATTTAATATTAATTCTGTTTTATCTGAGTAATCAGAGCATGAAATGCAATGTTTAATAATAAATTAATGATAGGAGAAAGATCCAGGCAGTAGTTGTGTTTCAGAATATTATATGTAGGGCTTTATTATGCCCTTATGTTTAGGATAAGGGATTGGTTTTTTCCAGTAGAGGAAAAAGCATGTTCCTTTCCCAATGTATTTATCAGGTCTAATGAAAAGCTTCTTGAAATTCAGAATAAATCATCATGCTGACAGCTGAATATGTGAAAACAGAAGTGCACGACTCTGAAACAATTAAAGATATACATATGTAATTTAGAGAATATCACAAGAAAATATTTTCATGTCTTTTAAGTAAAATTCATCCAGTTTCATGAATTTGGCATAAATTCACAAAATTTCAGATGCTGCAGATATTATGCATGTACAATGTTTTACAGTTCTACAAATACTGTAACCACCTTGATTTGATAAACTTCCTCATGTTTAACTTGATGCCAAACATGAGAGTCTTTCCTCTTGTAAGTGTGAAGAAGGGCAGTGCCTGGATGTGGTTCCTATAGTCATTAAGCCATGATGAGAAAAGGAAGATACGGTGTAAAGGAAGATATGCAGCAGGTTTGAGACATTATTCTCCTCTAAGACATTTATTCAGATGTCTTACTGAAAGTAATGTTCTTGTGCCAAATTTAGACTGCTTAAAGGTGCAACTCCATTGAATTTTTCCCATCACATGCAAAGCCTACTTTAACATTGAATTTCTGTTCATCTTATCCATTCATATACTTTATATGTAAACACATGGATCACATTTAACCCTTCTACCAGATCTACTTAGTCTTAAATAGGTTATTAAGCTTCCTGTGTTCTTAGACTTATACATAAAGGCTTCACAGATAAATCAGAGAATCATGATATAACATTTTTATGGACCAATATCCTTAAAATATGACCACAAACAAGTAATGAAAAGCTGTAAAGGTTCAAGACAGAGGTCTATGACTGCTATTACAATAAAATTGCATATATATATAAGCTTGAAGAAAATTTTTTCTCATATAAATTCTTACACGTCATGGACCTTAAATTTCAAGAGTTTCACATTCTGTTGGCTTTCATAATATATTACTTAACAATATAAGGGGCCTGATGAAACTGTTTTAATGAGTTATAATAATTTGCACAAATTTGGTGTCTTGTTTAAGTATAATTTTAAAAAACATGGGGAAAAGTTATCACAAAGATTCTTGATTTCAGTCCATTTTAAGTGGTAGCTTTATTTTTTTGTCAGAAAAATCAGAAATATACCATTGCAGAGCTGTCATATGTTAGTTTATTTATGTATTGGAGAAGTAGCCTGTATTCTGAAGGGATTTAATCCCCTCCTTTCATTTCATTATCATATCAGTTCAGCAACTCTGAGAGACACATAGAAATAGGAATTCCACTCCAGGGAAAAAAAAGAATAAATCAGAGGTTCTAAAGTGTGGTTGTATTTTTCTTTTGCAGTTGATGAAGGAAGATAGAATGTTTTTGAGAATAAAGGATTACTAAGCTAGTGATTTTGCAGCCCACAAAATGGTTGGATAAAAAACTAGAAAGGTTGGCATTACCTTTCAGAAATGTTTGAGGCAAAAGCCATTTCAGACAACAGAGCCATCGATTTAGTAGGTACCACCTATTCATCAAAGTGCTTAAGCTCTTTAACTTCAGACATATGTCTGAACATCACAGTGAGTGCTTTGCAGAACTGTGATGCAAGTATGTATATGCTTAAATTTTTGCTAATCTGGGACTTTAATGAATACCCCTCTGATAATCTTGATCTAGTATAGAATGATCACTTTCTCTATCGCTAGCAGCTCAGCTAAATTCTGTTTTTTCTCAACCACAGACATGAAATAAAATCCTCTAGGGACTGAGTGTAAACCACAAATTATGCCTCAGAGATATGAATCAAAGTCTGAGATAAGGAAAGCTGTAATTTCTATACACTTAAGCACCAAAACTTGGAGGAATAAATATAATTCTTGCATTTTCAAAGTTCATGTAACTTTTGCGAAATCTGTTTTCATGTCTGCTATGTCCTATTCTTTGAGTGATTAGTTTCTTGGCATATGACACAATGATGACAATCAAAAGAAACTATTCCCTTGAAGATTGTACTGTAAAAGAAGCCAGGAAACAGGATTCAGAGTTTTAACACCTGATAGTATGAAAGACCCTCCTAGTGTGTTAGGTACTTGTTTGGCTTAGACCAAGAAAGTTCCAACAGTTTAACTGTCCCTTTCCTTAACACATCCAGCCTTTCCTTCTGTAGCAGGTATAACCCTCTACTGATTTTTTATGAAGGGAGAAACACAAGCTGAAGTCCGTGAAGTGTGTTATTGCATATGTTCCCAAATATCTGAAAATCAAATGTTCACATGTTCATATGGCTACGCAAACTGGTTATAACAGACTAGAAGAAAGACCTTAAAGAAGTAGAAATGTTGCATCTAGTAAGACCTGACATGTAATCTGAACTAAGAAAGAAAACCAATCTACTTTCATATGCTTTGTCAGCCACTAGTAATCCTGCAATAACAACAAAAAATATAGTGCAGAGTAAGTGTGTGATTCACAGTACACAAACCTGACCGAGCTTTTAATAAAGACTATACTTTTCATTGTTAAACATATTATAAAATGCAGGTGTTTTTAAAGCTGTGACATGAACATTTCAGTTTAATTGTCCAAGATAAAAATTTTGAAAGAAGAATCAACAGTATGCAGAGAATCTCAGTTTACTTTTGAACTTCCTAACAACTTTCTGTACAGTCATGCATAATTTTTGCCCTTGCAATGAATCTTGGCACTAAATGCAACACACAAGACTTTGGAGTTTATAGTCACATTTTCTCTTTTCTGATGTCTTTGAGAGTACAATGAGACAGAGAGCTGGTTCAGAAAAATGGAGGAGATCTGTGTGTTGTGGTTTAACTCCCGCCAGCAGTCACGACCCATGCAGATGCTCACTCACTCTCCCACCAGAGAGATTGGGGAGAGCACCGGATGGGTAAAAGCTGGAAAACTCGAGAGCTGAGATAAAAGCAGCTCCATAGAGAAAACAAAACCTATTCACACAAGCAAAGCAAAACAAGGAATTAGTTCACTGCTTCCCATGAGCAGACAGATGTTCAGCCATCTCCAGGAGAGCAGAGCCCCATCATACCTAGCACTGACTTGAGAAGACAAAGGCCATCACTCCAAATGTTCCTTCTTCTTCCTTCTTCCCCCAGCTTTCTATATTGAGCATGATGTCTTATGGTATGGAATATCCCTTTGGTCAATTGCGATCACCTGTGTCTCCTCCCGACCTCCAGGCACCCCCAACTTTCTTGCCAAGGTGGCAGTCTGAAAAGCAGAAAAGTCCTTGGCTCTGTGTAAGCACTGTTCAGTAAAAGCAAAAACATCTCTATATTATCAACATTGTGTTCAGCACAAATCCAAGACACAGCCCCATACCAGCCACTGTGAAGAAAATTAACTCTTACCCCAGCCGAAACCTGCACACTACATTAAAGCTCTTCCTTGATCTGCCTGATATGAACTCTGGAAGAAACTCAATGCAGACTCTTGTCAGATACACCTCTGCCGACAGAGAAGAATGTAAAACCAACATGAATGTATGATTCAGGATGATATTAAGTAATTGCAGTTTTTAAAGTCTTTTTTGTTTTTAAGATAGAAATTCTAGTTTAAAAGGAGTTGCAGTATATTTGGGTAAATTTATAAAATGAGATTTTGAAGCATGTGTATATTTCTAAAAAAACAGAAAGCTTGATTTTCCAACAAACTTCACCAGTTCAGAAATACTACCTAAACAGCAAGATGTGAGCTGATATCATTATTAATTAATCCCTCTGGCTATTCTAGGGAATTACAAAGCTCTTTCTCTATTCCCTGTCCATACCAGAGGTACAACCATGGCAGAATGATATTCCCCCTGTTGACATCCAGTAGCCCTTTACAAATTAACGAGTCATGTCCTTTTTAATGAGGCACGACGTAAGCCTGCATGGACTGCACTCTGACCTGATTCAACAAAGCACCTGAACACACACTTAATGTAACATGCTTAATATTTGAAGTAGGCATGGAGTTGAATTTGATACATCTAAGTTTCCAACCTGCAGCTAATTCAGTATTCTACAATGTATATTTTCTAACAAAAGAATTTCCATCCATTTTTTTTGATTCTCCAGTCCATTTCTACATATTAAGTAATATTTCTGATACTATGCCTGAGTTTATTGCATCCTACTGGGAAACCCTTATTCTTTTTGCTAACCCTCGATTTTACATACTTCGAATTAGCTCTAACATCAACTAACTCTTTATTTATTATGTAGTAAAATTTATCTAGGCACATTTAAGTTATTTGGTGATTAATTCAAGCTTTTTTTTTTTCTTTTTCCTAGCTTCCAAAACATACTTAGTTCCAAAACATATTAGTTCCTAATCCCAGGGACTTGTAACTGAATTGTATGATTCAGAATATAATTTTTAGTCCCGATTGAGGGTGATACACAGAAATCTCCACATATTCACGTGTGTTTTAGAAAGAACTCAAACAGCAACAGGAAGACTGATAACTTGATCCCAAATTGTTTGCAGAAATTCCCTATTATCTCTATCTATTTTATAGTATTTTTAATATAAATTTTGTTTTAATAATAATAAGAACCTTTTCTTTGACAAAAGCGATGAGCATGCATATTAAATAACTTTAGCATATTCTACTTCTAACATTCTTCTAGCTCTATAGCAAAAAGTGAAAGTGGAAGTGCAGAAGCATTGTGAGAACTTAGGAAAAGTCACATTTTCTTTTTTATTTTTCTCTTTTTTAATCATACTTTCCCGGTCTTAATTTACATTAAGGGACTATATCTGTGTGAGTAAAAAATTTCCTTGCTGAAATCATGTGATTAAAACCACCAGTTTGAACCTTCACTTGGAAATATATTCATGTTTGTGTGGAAAAATAAGTATGAAAAAATTCTTCAGTCCAGTGAAATGTGTGCCCATATGATCCATCTGGAGTTTCAGGCAAAAACTGGTCTGCAGCAACAGCAGCAGCATATCTTTCTGGCAATTTGCTTCTTTGACTTTTAAAACATTTTCTAAGCAAACCTCCCAAAAAAAGTTGAAAGAGGGTGACAAGCTTAGGGAACTTTTGGACTAGCAATTAACAAAAGCAGGCCACCTTCTTCTATTTAATATCCCCACAGTTAGCAAATTTTTCTTTCCAGTGTTAAAATGTTAAAGTTCTCAGTTGTATGTCAATGCTGCATTAAGCTGATATTCCAGTAATCCACTGTGAAAGGCCCCAGATGTATTGCGGAGAAGAAAAAGGAAGCGTTTTATCAAAAGCCAGTTCCTGCTTCCTGAACTGTGATACAGCTTCTAAAGTTTCCCTCCAGCTGATAGAGCACAGGCAGAGCTCAGAACATGGGAGAAGGGAAACACACACATACATGCACCACATATACTCAAAGAGTACAGGTCTCCTCATGTAAGTGCAGATGGAAAAAGTGAGGTGCACTGGTTAAATGTAAACACATAAAGATAATTTTCCAGGATCTATTAAAAAGTCTACAGAGCATAAACGTAGTTGCACCGTTTCTGGGCACTAGAGAAAGTTCTGTTTGAATGAAGGGGCTATAAAAAGAGGCAATCTTTAAAGTCATATTTTACTTTGAAACAAAGGCACTTTTCTTGGTAAGTTGGAAGGTCGAGATTTGAAAAAAAAAATTACTAGGCTTAGAAACAGTTTTGTTCTCTTTGCCAAATATTCCAATGGGGTTTGCATGAGTTTAATTATAATACTGCCTAATTCCCTCCCATAAAATTACATACGCACCAAATGCTAAAGAAAATGTGTGATTTTGTGTTATTTTTAGCTTTGTGTATTTTTCCTCCACTTTTATTCATTTCACCTTTGAGACTTTAGGTAAACTCCAAGCAGAGACCAGAAAAGCAAATCATTTCCTTTTAATTACTCCTCCAGGAAATCAGTTAATGGAGGTTCACCCTGGGTCGTGTAAAACTGCTATCACAAATCTTTAAGCCACAACTGAACTAGAAGCAGAAATCTGTCTGCCACACATGGTGTGACTTTTGGTAATTTTTCCCAGGTGTTTCTTTGACTAATTGAAAAAGAGTAACAAATGCTCTATGTGTGGCAAAAAAAAAAAAAAAAAAAAAACACATTCACATTCCTATANAAAAAAAAAAAAAATCACATTCTCCTTCCTATAACAATCATGTCCTGTGGTTTCCCGTAACTATGTCATTTGATACAAAACCAACACAGTGTATATTAAAAGTATTATAAAACTGATATGTTTCAAAACTTAATTGTTAATAAGGAATCACCCTGAAACAGGTGCACTTCCTGTGGATCCATTTATATATTCTTTTGGTTAATTTTTTTTAAATTATATCAGAAAAATCTGATATAGTCTTGCTGTTAAAGTTAGTAGATGAAAGATGAATGACACAAGAAGCAAGTAAAGAGGAGAGAAAAAAACCCCACAAACCAGACTAATCCAGACAGCTTGATAAGGTAGACATAAATATACAACTTCTGTCTTAATACGATGAGCTGTAAAGCAAGAAATCTATCCAGGGAGGCGAGGGTTCTGTCAGGGATTAGAAAGGTCATAGTAGATAATAAGCCAAACATGAGCTCTTACTACAGATCTGTAGCTGAAAGGTCTAAGGAAAACCTTGGATGTTTAAACAGAGGACTATCAATTAGGTAGGATACATTACCTTTGAATCAGGCAATCATGCAACTGCAACTGTAAAGCTTTACCCCCTTTTTAGAGGTCTAGAAAGATGTTGATCTGTTGGAGGGAGTTCAAAGCAGAAGCATGAGATTAATTAAAAGACTAGAAAGTGTGCATTATTTTGAAAGATTTACGAATGTAAATTTGTTTATCCTAATAGAGGAAATCTAATCCTAGTGTATATCTAGATGAGAAAAGAACTTTGTTAATAGAGACTTCTCATTCCAATTATAAGATAAAATGGCTTAAAGTGAAAACCAGATCATTTCAATCTCCAGTGAAGTAAATCCAGGAGAAAGTTAAGAAAACAAGAAATATGTCTCTGTGCATTGCATTCCCTTTCTATAAAAAAGGGAAATGTCACTATTAGTTTTAACCTCTCAACACCAAAGAGTAACTGAATTTATAAGACGAGAGTTATTCAATAAAAACTTTAGACACATTTTGGTGTGAAGTTAAGAATAACAAATACAATGTCTTAATACAATTCTAGAATGAAAGAGGTGTGGATGGTTTAAAAAATAAAAAATAACAAACAAAAATGGTATGCAATACACAGGAAGACAAACTAAACAAAAACCTAATGAAAGAAGAAGGAAGTTCCATTTCTAAAACAGGATGTGCTTCATACCTCAGGCATGAATATGAGAATACAATGTGATTTGTGTTAGTCCAAATGTGATTGCAAACATGTTCATCTTTGGGTCTTACGCGACAGATTTCTGGTACAAACGTTTCACTTGTAAGAACACTGAATGTTCAGGATGAATTCCGTGTGCAAATATAATTATGGTTTTCTCCAACATATATGCCAGCCTTCATAGGTCATTGTGCAATTCAATAAATGTCTTAATCCAAATGTAAACATTTCATTGCACAGGCCACGTCCTTCAATTATGAGTCACTGTGCTTATTCAATTAACCTGTAGTGTTGCTGGGTGTAATACTTGGGACTTTAGATGTCAGTAGAGTGTATTTTCAGGAGTCCCAGTAGATTCCCATGAAATCTTGACTCTTCCCCTTTGCTACTGCACTTGGCAAAGACCATCTCTATAGTTATTATGTGAAAAATGGAATACCTTTCAATAATAAAATAAATTCTAAGTCCAAGTTTTGTTTTCTATGTCACTTGACTCAGGTCTATAAGAAAATTTCCCCTCCTTCTTATACGATAAAATATCTGCTCATTCAGATCCCTATGTCCACACCCCATCTTCCTCTTCGTCTAGTCTAACATTGGTCTGTCATTGGTCAAATATGCAAAAATTTCTAAGATGTGCAAAATTGCTCTATGAACCACAGAATAGGGCAGCTGCACATTTTGAATAAACAATGCAGTGTAAACACTTCAGTCTTCCAGAACCTTATTCAATTAGCTAAATGTAAAAAATGGTGTGATAATAACTGTATTGCATAAGACAAACACACAAGCATCAGCATACTTAATTGTTGGATAAATCCTCCAAACATTGCCTCAAAACCAATACAAGGTCACTTCACATTCAGTAACTGTGGAATTATAACCTTTCAGGAAATTGCTTTGTGCTCACCAGGATCTAAATTTCTCTTTAAAGTTAAAATAGAGTTACTCTTCCTCTTGATTTTAAAAGCGGCTTCCATATCAGAGAAAAATACAGTATGAGTGATTCATGGGTCTTCTGAAATGGAAAGATAGGCAACATCATAAAGAAACTGAGCATTAATATGAAACTCTTTATTATTCTGACAGTGTCAAAACTTTGTATTAACGGAAATAAAGACATTGTTCAAACCATTTAGAGCATGAAGATGTTTTCTTAATCAAATGAGGGGTGTATGGCTGTAGTCTTTGCAAAGTATATAATGTACCTTTTCATATATGGAATAATGAAATACACTCATTAAATGGTTATATTAATTGACTGGTGGTAGTCAGTGGATTCAACTAAACAATGTTTTAAATAAATTAATGATGAGGGAAGTAGAAAAATAAAAGCAAAACAAAAAGATCTATTTCTAAATGCTATCATTCCTAAAATTGTTTGGTTTTGTGTTATTCCAGTTTCCTCTGTTTGTAAATCAAACAAAGTGTGAAATCAGAAGAATTTAATGATAAGAAACCATGCAAAATTATCCTGAAAGTAAACAGGTGTAACTAAAAAGACAGATTTCCATCATAGACAGAAAGGGCTTGAACGGCACGGTCTCAAACAATTTAGTCTTAAGAACAATGCTTTGCCAACTACTCTTTTCTTCCTGGGTATCAAAAATCCTGGCTTAAAGCTAAGACTTTTTGCTGCATTTTTAACAATATACAAATGTTTCAAAGACTGGAAGTGGAAAATATGAGAGAGAGGGGGAATAAAAAGGAACTTCAAATCCATTCAAACAATAATATGAGAAAATAAAGATACTTTATAGCTGGAATTTTGGAAAAGAAGAACATAAGTTTGGTTGTTCTAAGAATTTCTTCAGCTGCTTAATATTTGGGGTTTATATATTTAAAACAGAATGAATTTTAATCTTTATGGTTTCCAAAAATTAAAACCTGGAAGTAAGCCATTATTTTCACGTTTCACTTAAGTAAATAATTTTTTCTTTTTTGCAGATAGGTGTTTTTAAAAAAGTATTATATTTTTTTTTTCCAAACTGGCAGTAATTATAGCCAGGTCTGGGGAAGGTCTTTGCACTTGGCTGGGAGATGTCTGAGAAACTCACTGTAGCAAACTAAAATGCAAGAAAATGATACAGCAGCTGCTGTCATTGATGGAAAGTACAGAGATAGATACTGTATATTAAATTTTTATCTATGACTCTCAAAAACTTAATAGAAGACTGTTACTTCTGAATGGCATCTTAAGGGCTAAACACTTGTGTAATATTTTATTTTCCATGAGGACGATTTGCATGAGTAAGAGTACTGCTCCTGGTAAATCTTAGTGACTTCCACAATTTACCTATAAATGATGACTCATACAAATGTAAAGCACATTATTTTAACTACATAAACATGAACTAAGAGAATATCTGCAGTTTGTACCTGATTAGATATTAGTGACATTTGATAAGCCCTTCAGGAAGTTACCATAAAGAGCTAAAATAACAGTATGATCTTAAAGAATCATAGAATAGTTGAGGTTGGAAGGGATCTCTAGAGGTCATCTTGTCCAATCCTTCTGCTCAAGCAGAAACGGCTAGGACCAATTGCCCAGGGCCATCTCCAGATGGCTTTTGAATATCTCTAAGGATGGAGACTCCACAACCTCTCTGGGCAGCCTGTGCCAACTCTCAGCCTCCCTTACAGTAAAAAGTGTTTCCTGATGCTCAGAGGGAACCTCCTGTGTTTCAGCTTGTGCCCACAGCCTCTTGTCCAGTTACAGGACACCACTGAAAAAAGCCTGACTCCATCTTCTTTGAGTCCTCCAACACGTATTTGTACACATTGATAAGATCTATCCTGAGCGCTCTCTAGATGAGAAAGAAAATTCCTCTCTGTCTCAGCCTTTCTTCATAGGAGAGATCCTTCACCGTTGTGATCCTTCACTGGACTCCATCCAGCATGTCTGTATCTCTCTTATGCTGGGAAACCCAGCACCAGACACAGTGCTCAGCAGAGGGGAAGCATCTGATCTGCTGGCCATGCTTTGTCTAATTCAGTTTGGGACTCTGTTAACCTTTTTTCTTTTTCCCCAAGCACACATTTCTGGCTCATGTTCAACTTAGCATTTACCAGGAGCCTCAGGTCCTATTCTGTCAACTTGCTTTCCAGATGCACTAGTATCTGGTATTTTTCCTCCCGAGGTGCAGGACTTTGCACTTTCCTTTTTGCAAATAACAATGCATCACTTGCCAGCCTGATTGTAGGAATGGATTTCAAGTCTGTTGTGAATGTCATGTTTGGAAGGGTCATCCTTTTTTTGGACCAAAGTTTGCTGTCTGGAGATTGCCTGTAGTTTTCCTTGCTTCAAATCTATAGATATATTACTAAGATATGATTTTTCATGTATTTCAACAGGATCAAAGTATTAGAGTGTTTGGATATTCTTGTGAGCTCTGGGTAGACTGAATCCTGTAAGTATCATTACTGTGCTCTGAACTGTATCATTCTGACTCTGTATTTGAAACCTCTTGTGCTGGAAAACAAAACTCCTGATATGAAATAAAGTGCGAAGCACTTATGTCAGTCCATTATGAATAATTAAAAGGGTAGAATTTATCACATTATCATCATTTGATTAATAAATCAGTTTGCAGCCTAGGTTATAGTTAAACAGTTTTATTCATTCAAGATGTTGGGGGGTGGGGTGGTGTTCCCTTCAAAGTCATAGAGTATATTCACAAGATAACTAACAATAGATTGACAATCTTCCTAACACTGTATGTTGCTTAACAAAACACAATAAAATTGATTTTTTCAGTGTGGTTGCTGTTTTCTGTGAAATATTGCAATGGTTCATTTTATTAACAGTTCAACACTGGCTGTTCTTTTTGCAGGTTTTCTTTTTTCTGAAGACAACCTTTCAAGGCAAGAAGCAGTGGTTTTCCATTTTTTTAACATTACCTACTAAACTTGTGGCCATTATTCTTATCATTCATCTCTTTCCTGTTTGTAAATACAGATTCTTATAGATTATTAATCTATCACCTAGAATTTAAGAGTGTATCATATTGTTATGCAGTATTCTAGAAGTATCCAAGGTAAAACAAAACTGAACGTAGCAGGATTTAACTTCATATCCCATCTACACCATATTAATAAAAATCTGGAAATCATTCAGAGGTAGTAAGTATGGACCCCCATGAAGCTGCTTACATGGACTCTTAGGGGTCAAATAACACTTCAGTGTTTATGAACGTACTAACTGATGTCTGTGAATGTGCTATGCCCTTGTATACTGCCCGCTTATGAATGTACTTCTTTACCCTTCTCAATTTTCGTACTGCTCAGGCTACCCTGACTGATGTGTGTACCACAATATCATATATCCAGGTTTTATTGAGCTGTGGACTCATGAGGCTATGAAAGTACAAAGTGTGCTTCCAAACACAGGAGGGTGGTTTATCAGACTCAGCTTTATGTATTTAGTCAGAAATCAGTAGAATACTAAAGACTGTTTAATCAAGCAGTCCCTTGGGGTTCTAAGCCTTTGGAATAGGTAAAAAAAACCATGCAGACCTTGGCTGAGAAGATAGCATGTCAAAATATAAAGGATTCAGTCAAATGTACTAGAAAACACATGGGTGCTCAATTTTGAATTTAGACTGGCTAAAACTAATGCTAAGGTCTTTGAACACTTATGGCTTTCCAGAAATGATTTGTTTTCAACAGCAATTTTTGCAACAGCAACTTTCTCAACTATTCACTGCCTCTATTGCCCCACATTATGACAGGTTGCCAATAATATGAAAAAAAATTGATCAGATTATGGAAAGTGAGAATATGGATGATAATTTTTGGAACTACTTAACTTCATCTTCCCAGTCTTCTGGTATTATACTTAATCATTCTGTATTATATAACATTAATATTATAATTTTCAATAGAAATAGGACAAACTTAAAATACAGAAAATATATTATTCTTCCTGAAAGTTACTGTCTATAACTGAAAGACCAAATAATGTAATTATATATACTATAAATATACTTTCAATCACATAAAAAAGGAATGTGTGGAACCTTTGATCATCCTAAGGGTCATACTCAGCTAATGTCAATTCCCAGTGACTACAGAGAACATTAATTAAATCTGCAGAGTGTTGGAGCATTGGGTAGAAACAACTAGATTTCATTACTACACATTTGAAAGGATTCCCTAGTCTCCCTAGCCTGGCTATATTAAAAAAAAAATCAGGAATGTTTATTGGTGCAGTAACCTATAGCAATAATTTGCTCCATGGAAGGTAAAAATCATCCACAATAACTATTTCACAGGTAATAGTTTCATTTTCAAAATCATTCAGGACATGAGTTGCACATTCTTAGCACTCCATAGTGGGCCAGCTCTTCATATAAACAAGCAACAGACCCTCTGTGCCTCCACTATCTGAATCCTATACTAAGCAATAGTGTCTTTAAATTATCAAGGTTCTACTACTAAAGTAACATTAGTCTTAAAGCCAATGATGGTATTTTAAATAACAAAATATTGTCATTTTATTACTATATTAAGTATTTCAAACCTGTGTAGGTAATATTAACTCATGATGTTATCATTATCATTACTTTATGTCTAGACAGTTGAAGTCTTCTTAAGAAAGCTGATGTATTAAATAGGCTTCTTATTTTTGAGTTCCTTAATTGAGGCACGTATCTCAGATGTGTCCACCAGGAGGTGATTGTCTTTCAGTCCATTGAACTACCACAGAGAAAACTTCTTAGGGACCTAATCTCAACCAAAAGCCCAAAAGACTGTCATCAACTGCATCAATCACCCACTGCTCGGTCCAGGTGTACTATATTTAAATAAACTAGATAACTAAATATGTTGATACAAAAAAAAAAAAAAAAAAGAATAAGCGAGAGACAGGAAGAGAAAAAGAATGCAATTGCTTCTTTTGGTTCTATACCTTTCTTGTTATTTACGTAATTTCTAAAGATTTTGTCTCAAAGATGTAAGACATTGTTAGGACTTTACAGCCTAGAAGTCAGCAGTTTCAAGGTAATAAAATTAGTTTTCTGTACTGAAAGATAGTTAAACAATGTAATTCAGCTGCCACAGACTGAGTATGCATTGGTACAGTCACTTTTAGACAGTGGTTGAGCTGGTAGAAATAAAGCTCTCACTTAACAATATTTCTGCAAATCTCCAAGAAGAATCAACTAATCACCAACAGGGAAGGCTTACTCTATAAAATGTACTTCCTTTACACTGGTAGGACCCTACCAAATTTGATGGCAATTCTCATTCATGGCTCCACTCTCTATCATTTGATCTGTCTACATTTTGATTCTACTAGCTCATGTTAGCCCTTTTTAACCAGAAAACTGATTTTATTCCCCATTTTACCGAAATAAGTGTTATTCATTAAGACAGAAATACAGAGTATATGAATGATTTAACTCTGGTCACATCACTCTCTGGTGCACTGTGGAGACAGTCATGCTCAGCTTGGTGTTAGCTGGGTGACTAACAGGATCTGGCTATTTCCTGCAAGTAAAGACAGAAATAGAGTTCACATGGTTGAAGTTACTGAACATACTAAGAAGGATAAAATATTATAATTTGTTCTGTGAAGCAAAGAACTGAGACATCAAATGACCTCACAACCATCTTTGACTTTTTTTATCTCCTTCATATCCATGAACTAATTCAATAACTTTTCCATATTTTCTTTATTTTGGACTGTATTCAGAACAAAGAAAGCCACATTTTTCCTGTGTCTGAGTATCTGAATTTTGAAACTGCTGTTTGTCGGTCAGGTTTAAATTTGCAACTCTACATAATGTCTTCTTAGCTGAGATAGGAAAAGGATAACTAAGTACGTTTATGTGAAGTTTTGCTGACTATTCTCTGAAAAAGGATATAACTCAGACCCCACTGAAATGAATCATTTCAATAGTCTGTGACTCAAACTCAGAAAAATGAGTTTTCTTTGTACTAGACAGGTTTATACATTATTTCAGAATAAGCAGCTGGAAATAAATGCATAATACCTACAAAGGGTATTCTCAAAGGCAAAGGTTCCAGTAGGTTTAAGGAGAGCAAATTTAAGTGTATCATATGAAAGAAGGGGACATGTGATAAAATTAAATAGCAAATTTAATATGAAAAAATGGAGGGTTTTCTTAACCCACAGTATAATCAACATGTGGAGAAAATTTTCCATGGAAGGTCATCTAGGTTGCTAGATTTAGCAAATGAATGGATAGTTTTACAACCATTATTAAAATTTGTTGCTATGCAAGCTTAGACAATGATGTGCGTAATCACATTTCAGATTTCAGGGCTTAAGCCGATTGCTCATGAGGGTTAGAGACTAATCCATCTTCTCATTTCATAGTATTTCAAATTTATTTAAGTGCTCTCTGAAAGAGAACAACTGATTTATTTCAAAATATAATGTAGTGGTCACTAAGTCACAGAAAAATCTAAAAGAAAGCAACTCTGGTAGTCCACATGTTTTGTTTTGGTTTTCAATTACACACATCCTAATGTAAAGATTGCAGGTTGGGAGCTTATTGTATCGATGAATGACTTTATTGAATTACATACAGACCTATTTTGTAATAGATTCAGTGGAGACTGAATAATATCTTATTAGAGCTTATCTTCTTGTCTGATAATTTTTTAAATCCACAGTTACTGTTATCTTCTATTCCAGAAGACAAATAGCAAAACAGATACTTTTAAATTGGGAAAATACAATTACCAGAACTTTAAAATCATTTATAAATATTCACAACACTGCTGAAAAAAAACAGTTGGGTCAAGTATTTCCATGTTTCTTATAAAGCTATTATCAGGATATGATCTATTAAAATTATAAGTAGTTGATTTGAAAAATTCAACAAAATTGAGATAGCATGAACTTATTTATTATAAACAAAATTCTTTTCTAGAAAATATAAATAGATAGTGAATAAATTATGAATTATTACTTAACAAGAAAAGGGAGTGTGACTTTTTGCACAAGTAGATGATGATAAAACAAGGGGGAATTCTTTTAAACTGAAATAGCAGAGATTTAGATTAGATATGTGGAAGACTTCATGACTGAGGGTAGTGAGCTACTGGAACAGGGTGTCCAGAGAAGGGTTGGTTGTCCATCCCTGGAAAAGCTCAAGGCCAGACTGTATGGGTTTTGAAGAACCTGGCCTTATTCATCAATCTAAGTCTACTCATGAAATCAGGAATTTTAGTTTTAATGTTACAACACAAAATCACTGTAAAATAGGCACAAAGAATTTTCAAAAAATTGGCTTATCCTTCTACTATATATAGATTTTGGCAGCTTGGCTAGAATTCCACTTTTCAATTTTTGCAGTAAATATAGGTGGGAACTTCTTTCTTCAGAATGCCATTTTACTGTGAGGTGTGCCAGAAGTAGATTTTTCATATTAGCTTCAAAATGTGAATATGTTTGTATGGTTTCAAAATTATTTTTTTGCTATATTCTTCAACAGGGGCATTATGACTAAACTGGTCCATCATCTCATCAGTGAAGGACAAGGTCTTCAGAGTATTAGAGATGGTTCAAAGGAGGCAGGGTTAATTTGGCAATGAAGATAAAAAAATAGGGTGGGAAAATCTGTAATGTAACATTGATCTGGAAAGCAATCAGCTTAAATTGTTTCATTTCCTTCAATAACATTTATCTGTCATATTCTAGCTTCTCTCATCCAGAAACATTAGATTGAGTTACAGCTTATAAACATAAAACTATGTTACAATACCCACTACTACATTTTCTTCAAACCCTAAGTGCACCTTTTGTTGTAAGGTCTTACTATATTATGACAGCAATCTGTATAGTATAATCAAGAACAGAAGTGCCAGGAATCAATGTTGAGTCAAATATAGGACAAATAAATTCTATAATGAAAGGATACAAGGTGGGATGATCCAGATGTTCTTATACTGAGAACAGTATAATATAGGACTTCAGTGTAGTCTTTCCCTTTAACTGCAGACAGGCTGTTCCCTCTCAAAATGCCCATTTGAGATCTATATCCAGAGATTATGCATCCTGTTTGGATTTTATGGCTTGTTGTTGATGCTCCTTTAGACATAACAATTTCAGAACATACAGAGCTTCAAAAACCTTGTTTGCCTATTTTTTATGTTTAATTATGTGTGTGCAATGATTCAGAAAATTATTTGTCGTACTAGTTTCGAACAATAAGGTGAGATTTTCTGAGTTATGTAGTTCTAAAAAAAAAATGTTTAAGATTTGCAAACTGCATCTCATGGAACTTAACCAGAATTACAAGATTTCATGTTTATAAAAGTCATTGGAAGAGTAATTAGAAATGTCTGCAACTGCTCAATCTTTTATTTCCATATGCTACCAGCTGAATCGTGTCAGTCCTCAGAGATGACACAAAAGGGCTTCACTATACATCTGAAATGTTTATAAATGAAGTGCCAATTCATCCAAATAGGAATTGGACTTGGTGCACCCCAGGACAATTAGGACATTTAACTACATCAAGATCTTCTGCAGATGTATATTAAATCATTACTAGTGAAGGACAAGGATCATAGATCGAATTTCTTTTAGATGGAAGTTTTTCTTTAACACCCACCCATTGCAGAAAAAAAATAAAATAAAATGGTGCCAAATTTCTGTCAAATAATTTACTTTGGCTTCAATTCCAGGTGAAATGTTCCCACCTCGTTCCTTCCCCTTGACTTTTCGTTCTTATTCTGGACTCTATTTTGCCGTCACTTGCAGACCACTATAGCATTTCACGGAGTTTTAGTTCAAATGGAATAATTCTCCTAAAAAAATAATCTTTTTCTGAGATTTGTTTTTAACCTGAATCAGTTCAGCATCTGATTTATATTTACAACAGATGTGTAGGAACATTTAATGTTAATACAGAAATAGCATACAAAAACTGAGAAATGAACATTTTTCACTGTCAGAAATCACTATTCCTTTAAACATCCTGAGATTTTGTTCCTGCTCCCATCAATATTAGAAAAGTAAACATGGGATCCATATTGAAAACAGACTGACAATGGAACATGAACAGTTGGAAAAATTCATAACCCTTAGGGAAACAACTAACCTAACCATGCAGTAAATGAAGAGAATTAATTCAAAATTAATGGAACATATTAGTGCCAGCATACTGGGTAACCATCTCAAGGAAACCAATAAAAAATGCTGAGAGAGGGATAGGAAATATCTCAGTACCTAACTTAAAGCTTCTCTTCATATAATATAAACGCTACTGAGTCCTTTCTGTTAAGCTCCTAAACTCACTGTTTTAAGAACTGAACAGTTCTTTCTCTTCACAGGAAATTTCTAAATGAAATATCATGTTCTTTCTTTGTTTTTACCTAATAACTTGGTGTTTAGGTATTTTCTCTTGCAGTGGGTTTACTGCCCCAGCATTGAGCCATTCAAATGCATGTCTCTCATGAAAACAGTATCCCCCACAGAATGTGATTTATGTTGGAACTTTCAATCTTTGTATTTAGCATAGATTGAAAAAATAGAGCATTGTAAGGAGGAGTCTAATCCCAGGTGCACATATGAAGCAACAAATTTTCAGGTTGTTATTGTTGTTGTTATTATTTTTTAATTGTTATTAATATTGTTATTATTTAAGGAGTATATGTTACCATGTGTATGTTTTGAATGGTGATAGTTACATAAATGTGGTTAGAATACCAGGAAACATTACTAAAGCAATCAATGAAATGGAGCAGAACATAGAAAAATGGGCAAAATATTCAGCTGTTATAAACCCTGGTCTAGCAACTGTACTGGCCAGATCAGGATCTGCCTCAAGATATATTTCCATCATATTTTCTTGGTATATTTACAAAAAAAAGGCAAACAGAATATTAGGCTGTAGGCCAAAAAATGAGGGAAAGATTAAATATAAAGTTTGTCTGCATTTGAAATCCACGGAGTTCCAGGGAATTAGTTTTAAGATACAAATTGTATTTTTGAGTTCTCAAACATGATCTGACACCATGAAAACATATAGGTACATATTTGTAGAAAATCATTTAGTATTTATTTTACAAGAATATTTTTTACATGCTTTTCAGTGCTGTAAAGTGGTAATCTTCCCTGTTTTGGTCTAGTCACTAACTAAATTTGAAGATCATTCAAAGACAGAAAACTTTTAATACAGACCAAATGCCTAAAGTAAAAAGTACATCTTCAAGACCAGCAATACACTGAAAACTTAAAAGATGGAATTTTCCAAGATGCAATAAGTACAGAAAAATATTACTATGGTGTGGACCATTTATATCCAAGGGTAGTTTGCTAAACCAAAGACCTTTGCCCAAACACACCCCTGTTAACAGAAATCCAGGGTATGTATTGAATCCAATTAACAGGGGATTTTATCTTGAATTTTGTCAGGAAGGATGGATGTTCATCCTGTTTCCATGTTTTCTTATAAGTGTTCCTTCAGATACATGCATGTGCCATTGTCTCATGTAGAGACAGCAAATGATAAAACCTATAAATCATACTGGAAAATACTCGCTGACCATAGTAATCGTTGCAATTTGCTTTTCCTTTCATAGAGAAGACAAAATTTGATGTATTTTATTGAGACAATATATCCAATAGATTGACTGAAAGAGATATCTGAAAAAAATGCATGGTATTCCATGCCTTCATTTTGGATTAGAATGCTGGAAGGTCTTTCGCAGAGTTCTTTAAAGAATTTATGTAACTTTAATATGAAAAAAAAACAGATGAAAGAGGTACAGAGAGACCTCTGCCCCTTTCTGAAATTAACTTTTGTGCATTTCTGTAAATAGTGTTTTATTTCTGCTGCCGCTGTACCCAACAGTGTAACAGACATCATCTGGAACATATTCAAGGCTACAAAGACAGTAATAAGATTCTTTTTCAGACTTTTTTTTTTTTTATAAATGATCTTGCTGTAGACAAAGTAATAAATGTTTTGCACTATTGCTTAGATACAGCAAAAACATATTCTTCCATCATTACCTCTACTAAATCTAGTAGGTGGAATTAAATGTTCTATTCTTCCCACTTCCAGAGCCCTTGTCTGTATGATAGAGCCTTAATAAGGTTATTAAAAGACAATAATAATCTCCCAGCGTAAATGATTCTCAAATGTGCCGTTAGCTCATGACTAATGTTAGTGGTCTTCAGTTATACCTTTTGTGTAACTTTTTGTTTCACTCAGATATGAGATTTCACTACAGAGTGTTGCAACCACAGTGTGTTACTCATGCAGAAAAATGTTCTGTTTATCTTATACAACAGCAGGAAATCCCCATTCAATTTTCTGTCCAAATTTCTGAAAGTGATTTGAAAGACCTGTAACAAAGTATTCCTCAGGGTTCTCAAACTAAAGGGCTCATTCTTGCTATATTTCCATATTAATTGCTTTAGCTATTCTAAATAACAGTTCTAATTGGCGTTTGAAGACTTTTTGAACTTTGGTAATTAAGTCCATAAGGTACTTTTAAAATTGTTGACTTTAACCTGCTGTCGTCTCCTTGTCTACCCACACATTGGGTAATTAATGCAGATTCTGCACACAGTCCATCCCTTGATTTCCAGTTCACTATTTAGAATGCACATGTCTTTCTTGCACAGAATGATATGCACAGGCATATGAAGAAAGAAAAATACAGGGAGGATTTGAATTTGAATTAGGAATCTATTAAATGCAAGAAAAAAAAGAGAGAGAAAAAAGAAACATTCTTGTTCTGAAGCAACTCCTTTTCTTCTGTAACCAAATGACTGACCCTTTTCTGGTTCTTACTAAGTTAGTTTTGATGGTATTCTGGAAAAAGTTTGCACTGAAGCCTCAAGCTGTACAAATCTTTGCTATGAGAAGTCTGAACCTCTAACAGAAAAAACCTGATTTTGCCAAGAAATTCACTATTTCATTTAATCTGTTCAATCCAATTCAAACCACCATGATGCATCTGTTCTTGTCTGATCTTGGAAGCTAAGCAGCTTTGGAAACTATCTGAAAAATCTCATGCAATATGAACATAAACTAGGGTATCACACCCTATTAGTTGGTAAACACCAAGATGCATAAATGAGTATGTGTAAGATTTTATTTGTTCCACTGATGCTGAGAAATTCAGGCATCAGAAAGAAGTGATGTAGGACTGATCTACAATTTTTCATAAAAACCACACAAGCAGCATTCTTTTAATACCAGGTTCAGCAGATTGTGTAAGCAGCAAAAATTTTCATTGGTAGTTGAGGCTGTGGATGTCTGGGACCTCATTTGCAGCCTATACATAGACTTCTACTCCTATGTAAATTGTTCCTGGGTCTCTGAGGTCTAGAAAATGGGGCTGGAAGACATGAAACAAGATTGATGAAGTAGAAAATAAGGGTCCATTCTATCTGTAGTAGCTACCTAAATATAAATCAAGTGGAATTTACTCTAATTTCCTCTCATGTTTTTCGATCACATTAATAAAACACATTTGTCATAAAGGAATTAAGCCACTCCCTTCATATTTTTCAACTTTATAATCCCCCTTTACTTGGTTAAGAAATAATGTGCAAAGCAGTATGCTTGGGTTTGATGAGAAACCTGCTCTGAAATATCTAAAACCATTATCAAAACTATGATACTTCAAGTATTTTTCGTATGGCTAATCCATAAATCTACCCTCCTTTTCAATTCTATATAAATGAATATTCTCTCTTTGTATATATAGACACGTAGATGAGTAATAATAGGTAAGCAAACAATCATGGAAGGATAAAATCTAAAACAAATTAAATTGCAGATGCCTAAATAAGTCCTTGAAAAATGGGGTTTCTGATGAAAACATTTCAACATAAAAATATAATAGTGTCAAAGGAGGTACCCAGTGAAAGTCTGCCATTTGAAGATGACACTTTGAACTGAAAAAAGCCTAAAGCTTTTTGCCATAATTTAAATGGAAAAGGAGGGAGGAAAACACTAGAAACTAAATGAGATTTCAGACTGTTGAGAGCTCAACTATCTTTGCAAATACATTTTAAAATAAATCTTTGCCCGTTCTCTTTTTCCTCCATTCATTTTTTCAGAAAAGGTGCAACCACAAACTCTTTCCCAGACAGACACCATAACTGCATGCTGCTATCTTGGGCTGGAAAAGTGACTATACTTCCAAGTTTAGCTAGATAACTCACAAATGAGTGAACAAAGCAGGACACCATCTTCAGTGGTCAATAAGAAGGTGTTTGGACACTTACCTGTCTTAACAGCTTACTTTAATATCATCTGCTGCATTTGAAACAACATCAAAGACTGTCATCTTCAGTTTCACAAGTTTTTATAAAGAAGTTGTCATTCTTGTCATTCTCTCTTGAAGCTAATTGTGTTTTTGTATGAGTCCCTGAAAATTAGTCTGAGAGTGAGAGATCAGCCTTGAAGTTCTTGGCTCTACTGACACATAAAATCCTCACTGATTTTGACAGTGTCAGACTATCATGCCAGAAATTAGGCATCATTATTATCTTATACTTTAAACCTACTTTGTGGCCAGACCAAATAGCCTGAGAGCGCAATTGCCAGAGGATGCAAACAAACAGTGAATCAAAATCAGAGAGAAAAATAGCAAAGAGGATAAAACCTAGAAGAATGGAAACACCACATGTTGCACCATTATCAGAGATGGATATCCATATTACTGCTAAAAGAAAGCTCTTTCTGCATCAAGATTAACAGAAGTGAAAACCCAACAGCATTGATCAGTCAGCTCTGTCACAAACTTCTATCTAACAAATTATCTCATTTACGATTATTAAAGTTCATCAAATTAGGGATATTTTAGGCCTAGTAAAATGAAACTATGTAAGTATGTATCAAGGAACTTAGTGAAAAAATAAACATAAAAAAAAGCAAGTTTGGAGTGGAAATGTTTTTTTGAATGGAAAAGTAATATCCAACCAAACTTAGCGCACTTGTATATTTTTTCTACTGGTTTGTCATTTTGAAAAACAGTTTCAGTTCCCCTCTGAATTTACATAAGTTTCCTGTATTCACAAGGTAAAACCACAAAATTAAAATTTGTAATGGCTTGATTGAACTACAGAGGTTTTCCTTCTTTGTTTTTATCAATGTATAAACCCTCACAGTTTTTCTTCATAATAGCAATCACATGAATAGAACAGACTGCAATCTCTCTATACTTTTTTGTTTTTTCTAGGATCAATGTAATGTGATTTTTCCTCTAAAAAAATTGTAAAATTATTTATCAAGAAGTATTTGCTAAATATTATAAATAGGAAAAAACCCACAAAGCTAGCAGAATTTTCTTAAGAAAATTAACATGTGTATGCATGTGGACCACATGTAAAATGTACGTCCTATGTTGTCCCTTAGTTCCATGGAGAGATGTCAGGTAATGTGTCTGAGCAGACAAAAAAAAATTTGTCCAAGAAAACCAAGACACAGTGCTGCTAATATAGTTTGGAAATGTATTGATTTTCTATTTTCTATCCAGTTAGATTCCAATATATAGTCATAATAGCATAATACAATAAACTATCCTGAAGTAATATCTGAATACATAAATTTCTAAGAATAATTGTTCATTTGCTATGGGGTCATAGTGACTGTATGAAGCCAAGGCAGAACTTGTTATTTCTGTTAACTTGAACTTTAGCTCATTCTTTGCTTCTAACAATAACTAGGTAAAATATATTATAAAAGGGACTGGAAAATATGTATCTTTTAAAAAGTAGAGAAAGAATTTCTCGTAGAGGCTCAGAGTTCTCCTCAATATAATAATTTTGGAGCTGGCCAACAGCTATCGTACTCAGAGACAGGCAAGGTGAGTGGTGTTTCCTTGCAAAAATTCATCTAGATACACAAGCAGGCATCATATGTCTGTCTGTCTGTCTATCTACCTACCTACCTACCTACCTAAAAGCACCCAGAAATCATACCTGAGGTTCTATCTGAAAAAGTGTTATGTTCTATTAACAAGCTGCTATTCGATCCAGCACTTTTGAAGAATATCTTTGACATCTGGGTATCTGCAAGGTGTAAAAAAAATAATTGCACAGGGCTGTGTCCTCTCTTTTCACTTCATGGTCACCCATTCCCATGGTTTACAGTATTTGTTCAAAAAATGGCATTCCTAATTTCTGTTCTCTCCCCTCTTTGAGAGAATTCAAACCTAGCTTTTCACTCTCCTTGAACATCATTATGCAAATTTAATTTAATCTGTTTTGATTTTCCTTCTGTTTGTTTGGGTTTGTGTTTGTTTTTAAACAATATTTAGTGCAAAACAGTGAGATAAAAACTGCAGAATTTTCTTGATGTTCCATAACCATTAAGCTAAGGAGTCTGGACTCAAATATTTTGACCCAGATATATGACTAATGCTATTTGAGATAGCCTTGGATATCTGAGTTTTCAGGTGCCTCCCACAAACAAATTTGTCACCCATATGTGCAAGTAATATCCATCTAGGCAGTTTTCTATGACTCAGATGCAGCACTTTCAGAGTGCCTACTATCTCCCCCAGTCTAAAATGACCTAGAAAGTAGCTCAACACTCTGATTATATCTTTGAGACATTTAAAATTATGTAAACTAAATCTCATGAATAATAAGAACAAGAGATTGATTTTTAAAAAAATAATGTAAGGGTAACTTCGGGAAAAAAGGATCAACCAAGTTCCAAACATATCAAAAGTATCCGAGATTTGGAAAAAAAAAATCAATGTGTCATCAGTATAACTGACATACCAGCAGAAAAAGAATAACCAGAATTATAGCTTATAAGCCTGATGAGCTTTGTATTTCTTATAATCATCAATTAACTTTGTATTAATTGCAGTGGGTTAAGGTGTTACTTCCATTAGCTAACTTCTATCCTTCTACCAGAGGTAATGCCTGTAAAACAAGTTCATAAATGTAATATTCAGCAGGTTCCTGACTGACATAACTCATAGGATACTAAAACAAACCGCTTTAAAATAACACACCAGGCAGCAAGCAGTAAGAACTGAAGACAGTCACACAGCTCCTTCTGTTATGCCTGTTATAAGAAGAAAACTTCTGAATAAAACACAAAATAGCCAAGTAAACATGAAAAGTTGGCCAAATATTTCACTGTGTTTAACAATAGCTATTTTGTTATCAATGGTTCTGGAATATCTTACATTTTACAATGTAATCAAAGTTATATTAAGTACACTAAAACATCCAGAGAAGTTAAAAATTGATCAGCAAGCATCTTTTGCAGACCACTTTTCCATGAAACTGAAGTTTGTGATATTGTAGAAATAACTGGTTACAGGCAGTTGCCAGAAAGTTTTAATACCCTTCAAAGAATTACAGCAGAAGTATAATCTATCAATTTTTTATTTAAATATTTGTCATTGCAAGGCTGTTTGTCTTCGAGCATGAAATAAAGGACCATTAATTTTGTCCATGTTAATATTATGCTAAAATAAAAGAACTTGTGGCAGTCAGCCACATAGCATCTTTTACTCATATATTATTGCAAGCAACAAAATGTTGAGTGAACAGGCATAGAAGAAACAGAACATCAAATAATTATCCAACCATACATCAGAAGAAAAGAAAGAGTTCATATCTGAATTTCCCCAACTTTTCTTAAAGCGCTGGAAGAAAACAGAAACATATGCTTCTAGTAAATATAACACACTGTTTCTTAATTGTGTAGGACAACCTTTTCAAAAACATATTTATCCATGCATTTTTGATATATAACCTGTAATTTGACTTCTGGTACATGTTCAATTTTTTTTTGTGGTCAGACACAAGAATTCCTAAAAAATATATTCAAAATTAACAAGAATATTGTTTTGAGATATGCCTCTAAATTCATTAAAATTATTTCAACTATTGCATTGAGAATATTAACTATTATTCCAATTTTATTAATTTGAATGGGATCTAAGGATATTACAAACATTTTCAAAATAAAAGCTGAATCTATGGTACAACTTTGCTAATATGGATATACGAAGTGGTGAGCACAGAAATTATATAAATTGCTGTGTTTGGTCTGAAGAGTTTTCTGAAGGATAATTTTTTTTTTGTTATTTTTGTTGTAAGGGTTAGTATTGCTTTATATATTTTTTATTTCTTAAAAGATTGAATTGTAATGTGAAATGGAAAGTGAAGAATTAAATGTTAAAATCTGTCTAAGGGATATGGAGAAGCCAAAGTTGAAGAAAACATGAAATGTCTCAATAGTGTATGTACTTTTTAAAAAAATCTCACAAAGTGTTCTCACTTTGCAATTTCCATATATTTGCTATTCTCTTTAGTGCAACTTTGTGAAATCCACAGGTAAAAAATTAAAAGTTGTGAGAACTGCTTTTGTAAGTCCCTTAAAAATTGTGAAAATCGCAACATTAATCTTCACTTCATAACAGGGTTTCATTAGGACAGCTAGATGCAAACAATTTAAAATAAATTGCTTTCAATTTTAAATAGTTTTTAAAGTACCATAGCCTTTACAGTTATGATCCATGACAGATTTTCAACAACTGAATATATAGATCCTGTCCTATCAATGTGGCTTTAAGGGCTTTTTTAGAGAAAATCCTGTAGATTTTAAGTTTTAATATGGAGGCTGACATTTTGATGAAAAAATTTGTCTTCCTTTATTAAGCCTTGGAAAGACAGATATCAAAGACCCTACTTGAGCAGGGAGTTTGGACCAGATGACCCACTGTAGACTGTTCCATCATTACCCATTCTGTAATTCTGTGATTCTCCGAAAAAGATTAGATTTAAAATCTAGATTTTCTCCCAATAGGAATTGAAGATTATTTAAAATATTTTTAAAGGGATTAGCCTTCACTTGTTTAGTCCTTCATAAAGTGAATAAATCAATTCATTTGCTTTTAAAATTTTCAGCAGCAACTTCCATCTAGATTAATATTCTGCATGTAACACAGTAATGGGTTACCCAGATGTCATTATATACCTGCATTCACAGCTGAGATGGACCAATTTCAACAGTGTTAAAAGAGTTCATTTATCACCAGCCTGAGAGTAGCAAATTTATACATCTTCATATTGACATTTTTTAAAAAATTAAGCGTGATGCTGAGGTACACTTAAATTCATCATAATTGTAACATATTTATTTCAGAGTACAACCTGGCACAATCCATTTACTGGCTAAAATCCACAAAAATCAGAAGATACTTGCAAATTCATTGTCCTGGAGGCCCTTTTGCTTAATTTATATTGCAGTTTCATTTTCCATGCATGATATTATATTTCCTCATGTGGGAGATTCTTAATTACATAAAGCTCTAATATGAGAAGCAGAGTCTTTCTGACTGATGCAATGATCTGGAGCACTTAGCATCTACATAATCCCAAAGGTCAAAATAATCTGCCAGCAGTAAACAACTGAACATCAGCTGTATCATTCTCTCTTTTCTTGAAACCCAAGATTAAGGAGAGTTGAAGACCACAGGTCTTCACAAATATTGTTTTGACTTTTAGAAACATTCTCAGAATGCTGGCGTATGTTGTATCACATATGGGCTCTGATGTCTCATCAGTCTTGTTACAGCAGTTTAAAGACCAAAGTTGCAGTGTTATCTGCAGTGCTGCTCCTAAGAACTGCTGGCATTGTAGGGTTTTTTAAACACAAGGCAGAGTGCTGAATTAATTCACCTTCCATAACTGGTGAAAGCTTTTCTAGTATAAGCAAGGATGCAGTGAAGAAGCAGCAATAAACTGCTATGTATGTGTGAAGAATGGGCCTGCATCTTTTGGATGAAAGTTTAAAAGTATAAATTGTATAAACATAAACTGCATTACAGCATGTTTCTGTTGTTGCCAGTAAAATTCTCAAAGGGAGAATATTCTGGGTCTTCACAGCACAATGAATATTTGCCATATGCAGAGAACAAAATAAAAAATAAAAATAAATACAAAATTGTGCTATGAATAATTTGAAAGAAAAAGAAACCACCTTCAATGACCTATTTTCACCAAATGAGAACACTTTCTACAATATTTCTGATTACTATGTAGATTTAGCTTAGATGTTTCAGCATTAAATTTGTATGTCTTTATTTCAGTTAAAAACATACAGTTTTCCTTTTAGTTCCTGGCAGTTTTCTTTCTTTAATAATGTCGCCAGCTTTATAGCACATCAAGTGTACTTGAATTTTCAAACATTTCTAGCATTTTCTGTTTAATGCTGTAGATGTAGGTCAATGCAATCCCGCTACTGATTCGTGACACAATTCCATCTGGCTCATTACTCAAATTCAAGGGGAGATAGGAAAAGAAGAGGGTATATAAAATTCAGAAATAAAGTGTTTCTTTTCACAAACAGAAACACAGTTGTCCCCAGTTGTCCCTAGCTCTCATACTTTAGCAGCTGTTTTCATAACAGCAGTCAGCGATGGAATTCTAAGAAGCAGCACCTGCTGCTGAAAAGACCATCCTCTTCCTGGTGATCCAAAGCTTTTTTTACCAATGGTTTTAATAAACAACTGATTCACATCTGTTCCTTGTCTAAAATCTCTGATACAAGGTAGTATCTTTTTAAAATCCATTCACTCTTTTTGTCTATGGCACCATTTATTTTACATAAACAGGGAAAAATTTGAAATGGCTATCTCATTATTCAGTCTGTCTTCCCAATTTAATCAAGGTGGTATCTGTTCTTGACATAAAATTATTCAAACCTTTAACTTTAAAAATTTTATATTTGCATGAAAAAGGTCTAGTGACAGATTTATATCTTATCCTAGCTTTTATTCCTAGGGGAAAAATGAAACCAACAAGCAGCCTCCCATATAAAAGAGAGGCATTTTTCCCTTCAGGTATCTTTACTATCGTGACTAGTAATTTTTTGTCCTAAATCCAACTGATTTTCCTAGCTGCAGTTGAGAATAGAGTTGAAAACAATATATTGACCAACATTCAAAACTGTTTTTCTCTGCATGAAATATTTAAGAGTTCAAATAAACTACAGCATTGCCAGCAGGAAGGGCAGAGAACAGGTGAAGACAATCCATCCCTGAGTTACTCCAGGACATTGATAAACTCTGTTGAGTGTTGTCACCAGATTCAATATTTTCTACCAGAAGAGAGGTATGAATTCACATGCGCCACACCTAAAGCGCAAGTACTTAACAAGAGGAAGTGTGTGACTTGGTCCCTTCATTGTCTTCATTCAGTCTTTCCACATAACTTCAGAGAGGACCAATACTCTCTGTCCCATGCATTTATGTGCTCAGAGTCTTATTAGTGACTTACCATGGTTTTTCCTCTGTTCTTATGGATACAAAAGGAATGCCAAATAAAACACATATCCATACGTTACTTTGCTTTTTTTGAAGGGAATTACAAACAGTGTATTCCCTCTTTTTACGTATTAGGCATGCTGTCTGGACCATGATCAATTGGCATAATGGAACAGATATTTGTGTTTTAAACCACTACTATCTCGACTAACTTCTCAAAAAAGCAGGATGATGAAAATGTAAAATGTCAGTTGCTGGTAAAATCAAGTTGGGCTGACTCTGTAACTGAGTTGAATACAGGCACTGCTTTTCAAAATCTGCTGCTGAAGTGTACAATCAGTCTCTCGGTATCTATGGTATTTTCTAGGCTATCTATATGCATATATAATACCTTGAATTAGTGAACATGTGCAAATACAAAAGTAGATGTCTAAAGTCAGCAATAAAGTTTCCATTGAAAATGTGACCTGTTCTGTACCAGGCTACATTTGCAGCATGTATTCTTATATTTCACTACTACTTACTTCCCAGATAACTTTCCATTTCAGTCATAAATTATATATTCATCATATCCTTTAATCTTCTTAAGCTAAGTCCAGTAAAAATAAGCAGATTTTTAATTCAGAAAGCTGCAAGCAACCCAATCATCTATAGCTGGAGAAAGAAAAGCAAATGACGGTTGTGTGGGTATAATAATGTGCTCTGATCAAGACCAAATCATAGCTGAAACCTGAAGCTGATTGTCCCACTGTGGGTTGAATGAAATGCTAAAAAATAATTTAATGCATGCAAAACCTTTACACAGATTCCTAAGTGAATTACAAAAGCTAAGGTAGTTGCCTTAAAAATAAATTTTATTTCAGTATTTCCACATGCATTCTAGTCTGTATCCCTGAACCCTTTATCCTTCTGTGGTGGAAAAAGTAAAGCAAAATATAGAATCCTGAAAAATTTGTGGTTTTATTGGTGCATTAAAAAAATAAAAAAAGGCTGCCTTTGTTTTAGCATGCATTACTTCTATTTTTTTTTAATATCCAGACATTTTTATCAAATTATTTATTATTAGTTTCATCTCAAGAATACCTGATGGGAGACATACCTGAGCAATATAATATTAGATGTAAAGAAAATAAGTAAAAATCTCCTTCCCCAAAGGCCTCCTTCCTTAAAATTATAACAAAGAAAAGAGTAGGAAGACAGCTAGAATTCAGAGGCACATTTTCCTGCTTTTTCTGGTTTATCGTGGTTTGGGTTATTTCTCTTTAAGCATGACCATCCTATATTGTTCATGTAGCAAGGTATTTGTTTGTTTATCTATAGTGCACCCTCAGGGGTATCCTGAGGGATATGTCTTTGGGGAGGAAAAAACACAGCTCTATAATTTTAGAATATAAAATTCAGCAAATAATTATTTACAAAATTGACAGTTAAACCTGTTCTACATTGACATCATTTGAAGTTTCACATTATCTTAAGCAAGACCAAGATGCTTCTGAAGTGTCATCCAGACAGGTTCATTCAGAGGTTCGGTCCCAGAATGTGGCTGGAATGCACATTGTTTTCCTCTCTGATGGAATGCTCTCATGGAAAGCTCTGTGAGAGTGTTGTCTTTGGATCTAAACATGGAGGGTTGCTCAGAAACTCACACAGAATATGTAAGTATCTGATTCACTTATGAGCACATTGTTCACTTCAAAGAGGACTCCTGAGTTTAAAGCTTTGCTTTAAGAGCTGTGTTTACACTGAACTGTATGCTGTGTCTGAACAGATTGTCACATCCAATGTTTAAAAGCTGAAACAGCATATGGAAGAAGTATTGGAGGTATTGATGTTGCCTAATGTTTTAAATTTGGTTTTATGTTCAGGAATGTTAATTGGACCCACACAAATGCTTTCACATGCAGAATCCTGGATTTTTCCCCTGATGTAATTTCTATAATTTATTGAGCTTTTTTATAACTTGTGTTGCTGGTTTACTTTTCAAAAAGCAAAAGTAGTGCAATGCAAAATCTAGTGAACTGATAGGAGCAAGAACTAACACACACTGTCTACAATTACTTCCTGATCTTCAGAAAAAAAGCTATGATTTTCATCTGAGAAATCTGTACAAAAGTCTCTCCCAGTAGAGGCATCTTCATTCAGTGTCTCTGCACAACTGCAAATAATATAGTTGCTACAGCATTTCTATCTCCACATAAAAGTCTTACCAGTATCTATCCAATAGATTATTTTATTTAAAGATACTGTATTGGTATAACTGTTTTGTTCTAGAAGCCTTATGAAGCTTATATTCTTTGTATAGCTTGCATTTTATGTATTTGCATCAAAAGAGATGAGTGAGGGTCAAAATTTAATTCAGAAGGGATAGTTGAAATCTTTCTAGATCTTCCCAAAAAAATTATTTTAATGTTTTAAGATCTTGTATATTAGGAAACTAATATAATGTTAAAAATTCATTTATTACTGAATCTTTAGTTATTTTACTATCCCTTCAAAGGCAGAACAAGTGAAACTGGGGTAAGAATAGTATCTCTACAAAGTTTTTGAACAATTTGTGGTAGCAGGAAAGAGATGATTTCATTAAAACTCATTAAATGTCTTTATAAAGATAACCTTAAAATTTCCTTTTTTCTCTTTATGTAATCTTTCTAGTTACTTAAAGAGTAAATTAGTTCCTTGTGTTTTGTAAATATTCTTTCAAACATGTATTTTGCTTAAGAAAATGTCATTCTCTTCATTTGAGACGCCATGAAATGCAATGCTTTTCAGGTAGGCTAAAATTATCTTTGCCTTTAAATACAGTTCTGCTAAATTTCTGTCTGGAAAGAGATCACTGAAACTCTAAAATACTGTTGAGACACAAGTACGACATAATTCTTGGTTGTCTGAAATGAAGATGAAATTCTAGATACTGAAATAAGCAAAATGACACATGTAAAGTTTTGTCAATGGAAGATGTGTTTTTCATTGGACCAGCACAGATTTTTCAGCAGAATCAGTCTCCTTGACGAGGGAAAGGAGCATAATTCCAAGGGCATTCCAAATGGACCCCAGATGATCCATTAAGCAACCAAATCCATTTGCTTTCAGCATTGGGGAGAGAAGCTTCCTGCTGTTCTGTCTTGCCTGATACAGCCTGCTGGCTCCAGGATCAAATCAAGACATTTATGCCTTTATCTTTTTTAGGAGCACATTTCATCAAGTAGGTCTCCTAAGAATAAATGTGAAGCTGTATGTTAAGAAATACAGGAAATCCAGACTTCCTGTCAGGTTAGACTCAAAGTTTTAGAAGTTTTCCTTACTTCAGACAGAGGAAATTTCCAAAGGGCTAATGCAGGCACCTAGCATAGGTATCACCAGTGTACAGAAATCCACACCTCTACTCTTCCTGAAATTGTTTCTCACTTTTTTCTGTGTTTCCAGGAGCTTTTCCCCACTTTTGAAACCCTGAATACTACACTGGCAATTGAAAGGCTCTCATTTTATACAAGAAATATGGAGGTAACATAAGGTTACTATAATAAGATTTTGTTCAGAAACATATTCACCCCTTCTCTTCTGAGCTTCCAGGTTAAATGATTCCAGTGGTACATGGCAAAATGGAAAACGTGACACAGAAAGCTCAAAGGAAAACAACAAGAATATAGATCATCTTGCATTTAAGCACAATGTGTGAAGCTTTTTCTGGTTACCAAGGTTAGGGTCAGGAAAAGAAGCCTCTGTCCTCTGGTACATCTCATTCCTGTGAAATGTAGAGTGCTGACTTCACAGGAGCTGTATTTGCTGAACATCTTTCAGGAACTGAGTCCTTAAGTTCACTGACTGTAGAAGAAAGAGATGATTTTAAGGCAACCAGTTTGTAAATCTGTATTGAGGAGCACTTTATCAGTAATAAAGGGGTCTGGTACAGCTGGAAAGGCCACAGGACAAAGCTGCATTGCTTCAGAACTCATATCTTCTGTTTTTCTGGGGCACTAAAGACATAAATAAAAGTACTGCAAGGGAAGAGGAATTACTTTGTAATTAAGTGACAAACTTTATCCAGGAATATAGAAAACAGTCATCCTGTCTTTCAGTGTCTCCTCTGGAGTGTGTTTAACAGAGCTGGTCTGTAAAAAATTCCTTAAGGGAAAGTCTTTGCAGCACATGTTCCCAAGAGAGGAAGAGGGACTGTGGAAATATTGAAATACTTCTTAAATTATTTAGGGTCTGTATAGCCTCTCTTTAAAGTCACAAAGCTCAAATTGCTGTGTTTTTTCTTATTTCCATGCTAAACTTAATTTTAAGTTTTCTGGGCAGACAGTATAACCTTGAGCACTCTTAAGCACAAGTTAGAACATCTAAGGTCTGCTTTATTATTTCTAAGTCAAAGACAATATGAGACTTTGCTGAAATGTAGGAAATCATAAATTAAATTAAAATGAAAACAAAGGGCTTCTAGTTAATGGAAGTAGATTATAAAACTCCTATAAAACCAAAATTTCTGTTTATTTTGCCTGTAGTGGGACATGACACCAGTAACAAATGACTTAGCAGGTAACACATTTGACTTGTCTTGAAAATATTACAATCACAGGACAAAGAAACCCAGAAATGTCATCATTTATAATTTTTGGGAATATAAAAGATACTGCTTCAAAAGACATCACAACATTACATTTTCTTAAATTAGCTGTGATAGCTGTATAAAAGATGAGAATTTTACATGTAAATTTAATCCCAGAGAGGACTTGTAAAATGCTGTAAAGCCACAGAACTTCAGGTAAATGGTCTGAAATTCTGCCTTGCTGGACTGGAAATTTCTAGCATGGTTATGTTTCTTCCATTTACTCCATATAGTAATGCAAAGTAAACATCTCTGCAATGGCCTGCAATTAACACCTGCTGTGCTCTCTCGAATTTCATAAACTAAACAGAGTTGAGCCAAGACAGTTCTTGGAAGATGTAGGTGTTTTCTTATATACGGTTCATGAGGAAGTAAGCAGTTCCATTTGAATGCTCTTCTGTCTTTTCTTTCCGTGTGTATGAACAGGGGAATTGTGGTCTCCTCTCAATGCATTAAACAAAAATGTCAAGGCTGTTTGCCTATTTTTAAAAAAAAAAAAAAAAAAAAGAAGAAGAAGTTTACTTAAATTTTAAACTAGAAAATGCTGAAAGGTTACCTAGAACTACAAGCAAAGGGTTTGGAAAACAATGTTGTTTGGAACATTATGTAGTTCAGGAACTCCTAGAAAAGAATGAAATAGCAATTTTATAACCGTGTAGCTATTAAAATTTTATCATGTGAAGATGAATTTATAATAGAAATCATTTTGCTGTCAAAAATGCCATCGCACAAGCCACTGGGAATTCTTGGTAGAAACTGTAAATTTTAAGAAGATTGGTTTCATAAATCTGGGTTATTTTTGCATGGTTGTGTTTCTTGGTATCTTACAAGTTGAACTTGCAGTTACTTGGAAGATATTTTGCTTTTCCAAGAAACTCGATTAGAGATTGATCCAAAGATATCTGGATCTAATTGCAGAAATTATTTGCACCTGGTGTCTTCCTCTATTGTACTGTATCAGACTTAAAGCATTTACTAGAAGGAAATTTGCTAGAAAGGATGATTGCTGCTAAGTAAGCTATCTGTTTGGTATGGATTCACAGTTCTTGCCCACATAGTAAAACCATTTGAATTAAAATAAAATAGATTTTTTTTCCTTCGTAGTTTGTTATTATGCCCAGAGACTGATAATTTCCCATCCATCTGTGCTTTCAAATATAATGGGCAATTTTCTGTGATTTAAAGCAGAATGCAACCAGGAAAATAACAAGATTTTGAAGTAAATTTTGCCATGAGAAAATTCTGTCACTGAAATATAAAAATACACAATGTTTTTTATCAACATATTAATGGTATTTTATTATGTAGATAATCAAAGAAATAAAACCTTTTAAAGCAATGCTATTATAATTGAGATACTGCAAGAATAGAAATACATCCAGTTTGCAAAATTAAGAGCTCTTTTTATTCTGCAGTTAAATGCTTCCATCATTTTGCATAAAATAGTTGTGCAATATAATTTCTAGGGTCAGTTTCCAAATCCTGGAACCAAACTCTAACACTGCTCAGCAACTGGGTGAGCAACATACACTCATTCGTAGATGAAGGTTGTGCATTAGCTGAGAATCTAAAGATTAATGTTTTGAACTTGTATCCTTTACCATTACTGAGCATTTGACTGAGTGCATACATGTACAGATAAAACTAATCTCTTCCCAGACAGCTGCATTAACATAGTGTTATACTTTATGTACTTTATCTTTTATTTCAGGGCTCAGTAGTAGGGATTTTGATTAACTCTTGGTTTTGTGATAACAGAGCTATAAAGTTTTTATCCAAGCCTGGTTTATATCCAAACAGCTTAGGGAGTTAAAGGTCTCAGTTAACCACAGTTGTACAGAAATACACCAAATTATATTACTTAAGAATTTTATTATTTCTATTGCTATGTTTATATTCAGAAATTTTGGAAAGATGTAGGGAAAAAGTAAAATTACAGACCAGACACCAATAATGCATCTACTGCTGTATAGCACTGCACAGGCAAAAAGCTGTTTTTTCAGGTCTAGACCTATATTAGAAGTAACTTTATAATTTATGAAATGAAATGCAATTAGCTTGAAATATTAAATCGCAAAACTTGGTGTGTAAAGGTCTTCAAAACTTTAAAAAATAAAAATAATCTTTCTTCCCCTTTGCCTGTGTGCAGGCAAGTAACAGCATTCCTTGCCATGCTCTAATCCAAATGCCAAAAATTATTGAAAATTTTTAAAAAAATTTGTTTGGTGTTCTTTTTCTCTTCTGTGACAGAAAATGCTGGAAAGATTCAGGGAAATCTGTTTTCTAGACATTTTCATTTCAGCATTACAAGTCAAGTAAGATGGCTAACAGGTTTGAAATCCAGAGTGACAAAATTATCGAGTAATATAAAACAACAGGATTTTTAGAAACAAGGGGTAGTTAATAAAAAAGAATCATGAACAAAATGAAACATAGAGGAATGTGTGACTTCCCAGAAAGCAACAACAGAAGGAAAAGCTCTCTCTCATTTCTTCTTTTCAAAAATTGTTTATAATAAGAAAAGCATTGACAAAGTTCTAAAAGTTAAATTATCTTAATAATAACATTTAGTAAGGCTCCACTGGTCAAATTTCTTTATTGATGTATCCTTTAGATATATACAGCCTTACACTTAGTAAAACAAGATGAGACTTCCCTAAGGTATCGAAACAGTAGAAGATCTTTCTGGATATACCAGAGACAGACAGACAAGTTTTAGTTTTACAGAGAGCAGATTCATTATGATGTTTGAATGGAAAATCTAATCATAAATGCTGAGGAGGGTCCCAAACACCAGCTAGCTTATTACCTGGAATGCTGCTACCACTGTAACTCCACTTTTCTGGTAAGGAAAAATAAACTTAGAAACAATGTTGAGACTTAAAATAAACATAGTAGTAGTAATTTGAGGCCACTAAGAGTTATGAATATACAACAGGTTTGGACAGAATAGTAATGAAAAAGAAGCTTGGAAAAAAGTTCTCTGACCTCTGGCTGACACAACAGGTAATTTCACACAGAGAAACTGAAACCATGGTAAGGGTGTTTTCAAGATTCAGTCATCAGATCTGACTTAGATATGGAGATAATAATTTTATCTGACCATGCAGATCCTTCAGGATCAGCAATAGAGTAATACTGGTTGCAGCAACTGAGGTGGTGCCTTCTACAACAGGGCAGCTGAGAATCATGCGGAAAGATCTAAAACAAAAAACTTTTGTCTTTCAGGTCTGGTCAGCAATTTAGACAATTGCTTTAGATTCTGCTTCTAATTTACTTGTCTGAAATTATTCTAGGTGGAAAAATAACTCTTGAGGCCAGAAAGCAAGAACTAAGAGATTACTGAGATGGGACCAATGTTATTTAATATCTTCATTAATGACATAGGCAAAGGCATTGAGTGCAACCTCAGTCAATTTGCAAATGACACCAAGTTTAGTGGTGAATTTGACATGCCTGAGGTTTGGAATGCTATCCAGAGGGACCTGGAGAAGCTCAAGAAGTTGGCCCATGGAAATCTCATTCAGTTGAACAAGACCAAGTGCTTCACCTGGGTCAGGACAACCTGTGGTATCAACACAGGCTGGGGATGAACAGATGGAGAACAGCCTTTCTGAGAAGGACTTAGGAGTGCTGGTGGATGAGAGGCTGGACATGACCCAGCCATGGGCACTCACAGCCCAGAAACCAAACGTGTCCTGGGCTGCATCCAAAGCAGCACAGCCAGCAGGGCGAGAGGGGGGATCCTGCCCCTCTGCTCTGCTCAGACCCCACCTGCAGTGCTGCACCCAGCTCTGAGGTCCTCAGCACAGGAAGGACACTGATATGTTGGAGTACATTCAGAGGAGGCCACCAAGATGGTTAGAGGGATGGAACACATCCCCTGCAAGGAAAGGCTGAGAGAATTGGATTTATTCAGCCTGGAAAAAGAGGAAGCTCTGTGGTGAGACTATTTACAAGACAATGTAGTGACAGGACAAGGGAGAATGGCTTTAAACTGAAAGCACCAAAACAGAAGTAAAGATGTTGAAGACCGAAGATTGAGTGATATCAAGATTAAGAGATCCATCAAATGCATTTTAATTCTGGCTAAAAATACAGTCTGCAGAGTAAAACTTTAATTGCCTCCTTGATTAAGAGCTGTTGTCAAGTACAAAACTAAGTTTTTGTTTAAAAAAGGAGGCACTGAAAAGGACTCTGGAGTTGAATGATAGTGATTCAGAAGTACTGTTTGAATAAGAGCAAAAAGAATTTATCTTATTTTGCTAAGAATTTTGCAAGTGCATGATAATTTTTTTTTCATTTCTTTTCAGCCTCATTCTCCAAGTTAAATTCTTTGCATATATTTTCAGTCTTGGTTTCTTTGCAAAGAATCTACACTGTCAAAATCTCAGAGCAAGGTGTGATGAAATTTGACAGAGGAAGAAATTAGGAGATGGATGAGGAACACAAAATGGGAGATGTCAGGACCACAGAAGGTTGGTTACTGGGTGACTTATTCTATACAAGAGGATCAATTAAAATGGATTTTAATCTAACCATACTAGTCACAAAAGCACACATTTTATGACTCCAAACACATGATCACTCTGTGATGTATCAACAATTTCTAAAAGGATTTGTCAGTCTTCTTTTGGACAAGTATTAATGGGGAGTTGTTTCTGTTATGCAGACTTAAACTAAAAAGAATCCTTCACTGACATGCTCTGTGAATCAAACTGAAAATTGTTTAATAAGTGATGACCCTGTTCCTTACTTCCTTTTGTTACCAGTACATCTGTAAAATTAAAAAATGTAGCCTTAAGAAACAGGCATTCCTTATTCAGCTGGGTGCACAGGGGAATATCTCCTCCCAAGATTAAGTCTGATTACCTACAATATTGGCTTAACTCAAACTGATTCTGTATTATTACAAAGTAATGCTTACACAATTAATTACAATGTCTAACTTGTAAGGCAACAACTTCAGTGTATGGTTAGTTAGGAAACCTAAAACTAGTGCATTCTTCACTTAGCATGTGTGTAAAACTTTATCCTGATTTTTTCTATTTCGTCAGATGACAAACAAACACATCTGTGCTATATGAAATGCTAATGAGAAATACTTTATAATGAATAACAGTAATTTTTTTTTTCTTTTTTTTTTACTTAGAAATACGGCACTGTCATGCTAGCATAAGACAGAAACTGCAAATATCAGCACTGAAAAGAGGACTATTCAAGTCTGGTCAGAAAAAGTAAATTAAACATATAAAGTTCCCACATTTTTATTGTCAAGTTTTTCAACACACAATTTGTTTGATAACAATTATTATCTTTATACTGTCTTTGAAGGAATACAGCATGAGAGTTAAGAAAAGGAGACACATTTAAATACATTATTTTTGTAACTTTTAAACTGCTTCAGGCATTTCTTACTGCCCGAAGGCAATACCTAAAACACAAGGGATAAATTACATTTTCCTTTGTCAAAGTCTACCTTTGGGATTTTTGATATTTCAGCTGTTCTAATGATTAATCAAAAATCCACTAAAATAAAAATATTAATTCATATTAACCATGATGAGTGCTGAACCAGGTCCCCAGAAACATCCCCACAAAAATGAACTGATTTACAAATAAAATAAAGCTTTCAGTCTACTCAGTCCATATATTCCATCTTTGAGGTGGCAGATACCTTGTGAACTTTAGCTAGTCTCATCTGGTTTTGTGGCAATTTCAATGAACTTCAGCCCTACTTCCTGTGTGGAAATGATATGGGGACAAATGCTTCATTCTCATGCCAATAGATCAGTGTTTAAGAAGTTACAATTTAGCCTTAGAAACTAGTATCCTTTCTTCAAGACTTAGTATATTTGACACAAAAACCAAGCTTGAGTTAAATATCCATGTAAATCAGTGTTTAAACAGATGTCAACAATTTCTTAGGAAATGGAATTAATATTACAGATGATGAAGAATGAAGAGTTTCCAAACAGCTCTGTTGCAGTAATAAAAAATGGCATGTGAGAAAAAAAGTAGATTGCATTAAAGCAGAAAGTACTTGAAATTTAAGGTTAAGAAATTAAAAACAGGAGTGGCACCTCAAGCTCCAAAACTGTTTTCTAAGTTCAGAGCTGGAAGCTGATTACCTAATACTCATATTTTCCCAGAAAGATGGAGGTTAACAAAATAGAATTTAATATAGCCATTCTATCGAGGCACAAATATACCAAAACAAACCTCAGCAGGCTGATCATTTTTAGGAAGCGATGTTTTTTTACAGCTCTGAAATATTGAAGTTCCCAATGAGTTCCCTGAGAGATGGAGCAGGCCAAAGGAAGTATAAATCAGTATATTTTGTCTTTTTTGTGACTTCTGCAGTTCTAGCCCTGCTTAGTAATTACCACAAGCAAAAAAATAGAAAAGAGGAAAAAAGTAACTGTCTCTTCAGGCCATTTCCTAATGATTTCATAACTCTTTTAATACTTGATTCCTTGCATTGACTCCAACTGCCAAAGGCAACATGTGTTCAACAATAGCCCTTGTCAGTTTAATTTTTCTCATTACCTGAGAAAAATAGCAACAAATGCCAGTGATAAAGAACAACAAGGGAAGTGACCCTGTATCCAGGCCCAGGGAACCAGGTGCTTATGAGCAAGCACATCTTTCACCCAAAGTGCCGGGCCAAGCTTTCCCCTTGGGTTGTCTCTATTGAACAGGGACGAGCACACACACTCACGTAGTGAGAGGTAGGTACTTCCATGATATAACACAAATGTAAAAGATATGTATGCAGCTATCTCTTAGGCAAGAAGAACAAGTATAAAAAGAAATGTCCAGTGGGTGCACAGGTCAGCAGGCTGCTAGGGCACACTAAGAAGCTGGAGACAGTTCCAGAGGTGTCACTGTGGGTTAAGTCTGAAATTCTGTTTGAGGTAGCCAACTACTGCAAGGTTTGGCTTGGAAAAAATTTTAACCTCTTCATCCTTCACTATGTAGCTCAGTACTAGCTTCCAAATCTTTCAGGGAGTGTTTCTTTTCTTTTGTTTTCTTTTTTTATGTGTTAAAAGAAGAAAAAAAAAAGTATATTATGAATTTCGGTACTGATCTATGAATTCCAGCGTAACTGAGATTCATCCTAAGGAATGAAGTCTCAGTGGAGATTACCCACCAGTTCTTTGTACTCGTTCACACCAGCTCTATTGTACTCGTATCTGGTCCATTATTTTGGTTTTGATTAAAAGTTGCAAAAAACCTGTTGGGTTTCTATGAAGGGTAATAAGTTTTCCTAACCTTTGACTTATTTGTTCTCTTGTGCAAAAATGATTTGTGCACTAAAAGCTGGCAACAAGTTCTTAGTCATCCCTTGTTGGCAATTGGATTTTAAATGCTTTTTTTAGCACTTGAAGTACATGGTTAGAGATCAATTTCCTACAAATTTTAAGTACAAAAATAATTCCTTGAGGTTAAGGACATTTAAATAACTGTTTGCCAAAATATCCATCAATTCTTTTATAGTTACTGATATGTAACTATGACTGTGTCAGAATGTCTTTTGCTTGTAGAAGAGATCAAGTAAATATACTATGGAGTTTTTTTTACTGACAATGCTTATTTCACATTAAGCTAATTATGAACTCTTTTTTCTTTTTTTTTTTTTTTGACAAATCATCTCAGCTATATTAAGTACAAGAGTCGAACACCTAAAATAGTTCTACAATGCAACATCTTTAAGACTGCAGCCACTGGATAACTTTACAGTATTTCATCCTAAGTGAGATTTCAATTATCACAATAATGCAAAACTTTTGCGAGATTGCCATTTTTATGCAGGCATTTTCCAAACAGTGTTAACTTAAGCTACAGTTTAATACTATGGACAGCTGGTTCTATAATTCTATAGAAATTGGGAGCCTATAGGAGGCAATAAATTGAAAGCTTGTTGCTGAAGCTTACCAGAGGAGGTAGTAACTGTCTCTGACCTACCACAGAGACTGAACTTTTTAAAGTAATTTAGGAATGTAACGAGCCAAATTCCAGTAGGTAGTTTTTCACCGGTTGGAGTCAAGGAAGCTGTGAAATAGGAGTGCATTCACATGTACCTTTTCAAAATAGAACAAATGATAAAAATGTCAGACCAAGTTTTACCCTGCATCTTATGTTGCCACAGTCCACAGACTTGCTTGGATACAGCTGAAGGAAAACTTTTGCCGTTTAAAAGTTTAAGATGCTTTAATTTCATGGGTATAAATTATGTTAGGTGCATTTGGAGAAGTAGTATGTTGAATACACCATAATTCATGTGACTTGCACAAAGCATTTTCTTGATTGTATGGAGGAAGTGCATTATTTTAATACAGAATGTTTTAAAATATTTTATGAGAACATGGATTCTCATCTAAGTAGTCTGTGAACAATAAAGAGAAACAATTGTGATGGTGTCTAAAGACACTGCCTCCCACAAAAATGAAATTTACTGAAAAAACTCAAGTTTTCATTAAAGGAACAAAACAAGAAAAGGAACAAATAGCATACCAAAATGTCCTAGAGCATTATTGGTCTATCTGGTCTATACCAGTTCCTGGATATTATTTTAGTACAAGTTGTCTGGGTATTTTGTAAATGTTGTATGTGTCTACGTACTCATATGCATGCATCTGTGTGTTTATTTTTCTAGTTTACTTTTTTTTTCTTTGGGATGTTTGTGTATTTGTATATGCATATAGATAGCACAGATCAGTGTTTTGTCCAAGTTGTATGATTGCTGGAACTTGATGAAACCCACCAGGGAAACAAACCTGAACATTTGCATAAATATGAGCATAAATAACTTGTGGTAACAAAACTGATTAATACTTGCATTTAGAGGGCCGTAACTAGCTCATTTACATTTTGGTGTCAGTGGGAAAGGATAAAATTGATATTTATTATTCCTTCATTGAAAAAATATATTAATTGAACCCATTTTTTACATAGAGTATTTTTGCATGCTTTCATATAATATATACCTGTTTCTTTTTCTCTTCATAATGATCAGGAGATCATATAGCATATATGAAAATTCATTTTGAAATTAAATTATTTCTCCATCAGAAAACAAACAGTTTGTATAGAAGGAGGGTCAACTGGGCTTCCATCAGCAGGCAAACTGCCTGGAAATTGTAGTTCATGCTCAGTTCTCAAATGAGAGATCTGGTAAATATAACTTTAGAAGACTAAGCAAGGTGCAGGCTCTCAATTTTAAAAGTTTATCCTGTTTGGAGTCCTCATTATCCTCATTATAATACTTATTATTCTCCTAGGAGAATCTGCTTTACAGAGCTGACTACACACTCAGGTGATAATTCTTATATACTTGGCAAAAAAATATATAACTAAAAACCTGTAAGATGTAGTGCTATTTCACCTTTCCTAAGGAAAATTAAGAGAAGCACAACCCATTTTGCATTTATCTTCTCTAAACTGCTGAGTGCTTGTGCACTGATTTGAGGACATAATGACAAGTTACCAAGCTTTGGTATACTTGAAAATGAAAAAGTTGATTTTCATAGGGGGAGATGTTTTAAAATCATCAGCTGTCTACCCAAATCGTAGGGCAATGGATACTCACTGAACCCGATGGTTTCATTCCAAATACCCTGAATCAAGAAGTTTCGGTTTTGACAATACAGATTAATTTACTAGGGGTGCCAAAATTCACACAAAGTTAATATATTTCAGATATACTTACAAACTTTTGCATTTACTTTTATTGAGGAGCCTTGTGATTAAATTTACCAGCTCAACAATTGTAGGAAAGCAATTTCCAGAGCTCTGGATGTTTGGAAAAGCAATTTGAAAAGTGTAAAATATTCATGCCAGAATCATTTGTGTACTCAAACAATAAGGAAACACAAGCAGTATCACATTATATATCTTCTATGACAATCATATAAAGTCACGGAAACAGGGATTTCCTTCTAATCCTAGACAAATGTGGAAAACACTTTTGCATCTGCTTTGCTGTCTCTGTGCACCATAATGATGTCCTGATGAAAACCTCCACCAGTCTCTCCTGACCATCTTGTGCACAGCCTTTGGAAGCACTTCAATCACGCTGTAGAGCAAATACTTATGCTTTAACTATTACTACTGACAAAAAACCAGCAGGTTCAGCAAAACTAAGTAAATAAAAATGACTATATCAGTATCTATCTTCAAGATTAGGTAAGCAATTGATGCATAAAAAAGTCCTTCACACAGTCCCAGAATCACAGGATAGTTGAGGTTGGAAGGGGCACCTGGAAATAATCTATTCCAATTCTGCTGTGAAAGCAGGAGCAAGTAGAACAGGCTGCTCAGAGCTGCATCCAGTCAGGTTTTAGATATCTCCAAAATGGAGACTTCATTGGACAAGCTGCTCCAGGGTTTGATCAACCTCACCATAAAAAGATTTTTCTCACATTCAATTCAGCTGGCTTTCAATTCACCTCGCTATCTTTGGTACCTTAGAATCTAGTAAAATTTGTACTAGACAAAGACTTTATTGTCCAATATCAATTTGAAATTAGGAGGAAGTTATGGGAGCGAGGTCACAAACCTTACTAAAGTCAAGGTAAACAACATGCACTTCTCTTCCTTCATCTGCCAAGTCAGTCATATCTTCAGAGACAGCAATGAGATTGGTTGATTTCCCCTTCATCATCCATGCTGATGGCTTGCAACCACCTGCCTCAGATATTTCCAGTCTGAGATATCACCAGTCCCTCAGATATCTCAAAATTATTTCCTTGGCTCATGCCTTTTGATGTTTAATGCTACATTATGAAGGATATTATTCACTGTTATTACCAGATAGTACGAAAATATTTTTTCTCTTAAGACTAATTAGCAAAACATTGAGATATAACTTCCAGAAAAGAACATTTACTGAATAGACTGACTGTCTAATGGAAGTCCAGTGGAAAAAATTATATTGTCTCCAATAGGTATAAGAGTGATATACATGTCTTTTGAAATTAGGTCATATAGAAAAGTCTGTAAAACAGGTTACACATAGTAGAGATGTAGATGATAAGAAAGAGTCTATTTATTGAGCCAAAGCTTGAAATTGCAGCATTTGTCACTTCTATTTGTTGAGATTATTTTATAATATACTGAGTAAAATGGTTAAAATTTTGTCACCTGTAGTAGATTGCCGTTTCAGAAAATTTATGAAAATGGACTGTAATTGTATTGTTTTATATCTGGGAATTGTGCTCCCATTCCACTACACTTATTAGTTGAGTGCCAGCTTCATCAAAATGATCACTGCCATTGGCAACACTGAATCCAAAATGTGTTTGAGAGGTATCCAAATATTTAGATCTACAGATGGTTCTTTGATAGTTTCATTCTAGTTAAAGAACACGATTTGGCAGTAAAGCAATACACAATATGGATGAGATATTCAACTTTGCAAAGTTTGCTGCATATTCAGCAGCTAATTTTCATCAGAAGTGTTCTAAATATTGTTAAATGAGCCAAATTCACTCTTTCATTTTTTTCTCAAACTTCCTATAAAATTCAGTGGAACTCATATGCAGTCATCAGATAAGGGAATTTTGGCCTGCAGATTTTTTTGTAGAAGCTACAATAGCGTGAATGACCATTCAGGGTGTATATGGGAATCCTGACTGGTTGTTCTGCCTAACTGATGGATTCATGGACTAACCTCCTCTCTTGCTACAGTGCCAAAAGTAAAAATCACTGAAGAATGATAACATCGTCAGAGTATATGTAATGACAAAGAAAGGTATAGCAAAAAACATAATGCTGAAGATTAGAATTTTGTCTGTAAAAATAAGAATTTTTTAGAAAGGTAGAATTAAAAAATGGGTTAACTGAGTTGAGCATGAATATTATGAAGTATAGAGCATAAATAAAACATCGAATATTCTTACTTTTAGGGGAATAAAACCCAAAACCCAGTCATTTAATTTGCAAAATGTGTGGAACAAAAAGTTGATTAAAATAAATACAAAAACCAAGATTTGAAAACCCAAACGTCCAAGTTTATCAAAAGCCTGCTATGAAAACCAAAAATACATAGTACAGTTATAACGGATACAATAGTGTTTATCGCTAGTTTTTGAAAGTATTTAAGCCAACTGAAAGAAAGTAGGCATTAGGCTCCTAAATTCCACTAATCCAGTAATTCTGAAAATTTCAGCCTGTTTCTAATGTTTTTCCACCTCTTGGGTAAGATTTTATTTCAGCAAAGAATTTTCTACGAAATTTATGTATTTTGTTTTACAATTCTTATACTAATAGATAGCAGATTACAAAGAGTTCTTTGGCAACATTTTCAGCATCTTCTATTAGTCTAAGAACAAATGTCTATGCCTAAAATAAATATCTTTTTTTCCACTTTTTTTGTTTATTTCATCTCATTACATTTCCTAACTATATTAACAATACTGGCACACTGTTTTAATCATTTTTCAAAGTGGACTCAAAAAGCACATGAAGAGAGAGGTGTAAGAGACAGAATTACAAAGTACAAATATAAAGTCAATACATATCCATTAAACAATTCCCTTTGTTTAGAGCTGAAGGATATTTCAACATTTTCCATCTAATTGAAGATTATTTCAACATTTTCCAGGAACTCTGCTAAATTACATTGAGAAAATTTGTTTATGTCCAGATGTCAGCTGTATTTGTATATAATAGAAAACAAGAAAGAAAAAATTAGATTATGGATGTTTTTTTCCATCTAAACATCAAAAAATACTAAGTATTGAAAGAAGAAATTTAATAAGAGAAAATAGTGTGCTACAAATGGAGTAGGTGTAAAGACTTTGCCACCACACAAAAACCCTCTGTTTCAGCCCTAAATGATGAGAAAAGTCACTATTTCTAGGATATTTGCCAAGTTTTTACACTGAAGGATAAATGTATTCCTGAAAAACATAATATGAGTAAATGTAAGTAAATAATTTCACAATAATGTTACTTGCATACTTTTCCTGCTTTATGACAAAATCATAAGTTTTATTATGAACATATTTTTGTCCTGACTATGAACTTCACTCATTTTCTGAACCGATCATCAAAGAAATAATGGTTTTTATCTCTTTTGTAAATAAGTTTCATCTTTATCTCCTTTCTGTAAAAAGCCTCCCTCTGTGTAGTGTGTAAACACTCCTTTTGCTGGATGGCAATTAATTTAGGATGCAATGACAGCCTTGCTGCTATGAGCTACCTTTTTGTAGGATTGCACTCTGAAATAAAACAGGTCTGGATTAAGTGAAAATACAGAATAGTGTGCAAACAGGACCTTGAGGTATTGTATCAACAGTACAGAAAGCAGAACAGTCTTCTAAAGAACTATTATGTTAGTTTTGGAGTTACATTTTCAGAAAGACTGAATGCTCTAAAAGCTTTTAGTGCATTTTAGGTGTTTATTTAAAGATATAAAAAGTTTCAAAAGAGTCTATTTTTCAAATCAAGTGTTTAATTTACTTTAGCATAGTAAAGTATCCAAAGAAACTCAACTCGGATCACTGAATTTTAGCTTCAAGTGAAGTAGAGGTCAATAGAGAATATCTGGTAACAGTTTAAGTTGTTTTAATACAATAACATTAATCCGTAATGGCAATAATGAACAATGCTGAAATATTCTGAACAAAAAATATAAAATTCTAAATTCAGGGTAGGAAATTCAGATGGCATGTGTCTATCTATTTATTTATGTCATATTCTAAAATTATATGCTTTTCAATGATGGCAATTTCTATTTCTTTATTGGATATTTAATAATGTAAAGCAAAATAAACACTGTTGAAAGCTGAAGAACATTTGCATAGATTTAGGTTATTTAAGGTGTTTATTTCATGGTTTTTCCCTATCTCCTTTTTGTCACCTGAAGAAGCAAGACTGCATTTCCAATACTCAGAAACAGCTCACGGACATTCCACTGCTGTGTTTGCACTTACTGTCAGAGTCAAACACTGTCCAGAAAAAAGATGTTTATGGTGTATGTTTTTTTTATGTAAGGAAGCACTCTGGGCAAGGAAGGGGAAAAACTGTCAGCAGAGAAATTAAGACGTGGATCATTTGTTATTTAATTAATGTTACGTTGATTCAGGTGGTTAAAAATAATCAGTGAAAGCCACATTTTTAGATTTTGAAGAGGAGGTGTTATTAGTGTCATCACCAAAACCACAAAGGCTAGCACATCTACAAAAATTACTGATTGTATTAGGTATGTCCATGAAGACAGCAGAAGTACTCTCAATAGGCCTAGTTTCAATACGGAAAAGAGTTTAATTTTTACCTACCTGAGTTTCCAGAGTGGAAGCTAACAGAGTCAACCAGAGTGAAAATACACTGTATGGCATAACTATTACTACTCCAAAGCAAAATTAATTCATTTTCTTGATTTTACTCATGAGGAAGGATGGATTAAATGATGAGTTTATTTTTGGCATCAAGCCATCTTGCTTTCATAAGTGGCACCATTTTTGGCTTCCTCAAACCGGGATCGCAGATGAGCTAAATTTTAAAATTTTCTAAAGATTTTGACCTGAATGAGGCAATGAATTTCAAGAAATTTTGAACTCTCTGGGAGCTGAAAACCACCAAGTCCTATCTTGAAAAGTAGAAAAGCCTTTCTTCATATGAGGAAAAATTGTGTCTGTCCACTTTTGGGAGGATAGTATGAGTGATAAACCTCAAAGGGCATCTTGGTTACAATCATTCTGGCTTAGGAAGCTGGAGGCTTTATTTGTACTTGACTTCTCACAGAGGGAAGTCCAACAGTCCAAAATATTATTATTGTCATCATCATCATCATCATCGTTGTCATCATTTTAATTTGCACACATATAGCCAATGCCTACAGCAAACCAAAGTTCTATAGGCAGTAGCCCTGAAGATGACGTCAATATTAGTAAGTTAAGCAGTCAGAGAATGTTCTAATCTCTGAAACTTGATTGTCATCACTATGAAATTGCTAAAACAACTCCTAAAACAGTTTCAGCCTGTACCAGGTTTTGACACAAACAGTTCTCAGGCACAGCTCAAGGGTTAGTATGGGTCATGCACTAACTATTCCCAGCAAGCAGTTTCATGTGCTAAAGGGAGGAGACCTTTATGACATGGAGGTTTGCCCGTCTGTTATGACTGATATCAGTGCGATTTTACAGTCTCTGACACATGCAATTTGCTAATTAAAACACAGCTAAACTTGTGCCTCTACTTGAGAAGTTTCTGAGGGTGGTGAAATTTGTGTAACTGCTTTACAGGGCAGTTTTACTTGTGAGTTTGAAGGACAGAACCTTTTAGCAGGAAGTCAGCAGAAATAAAAAATGCTGTTTCAACAGATGAAAGTTTCTGTGCTTCTTCAATTGGGGGTTAATTATATTCAGTATTGGGAAGTGGTGAATGTCACAGGAAAATGTCCTTTATCACAATGACTGCAAATGGATGGTATTTTTCACACACATCCCACAATCCCCATAAGCCCCTCAGGTTTTGTCAAGCCAGGAGAACAAAGAGCTAACTAAAAAGTAAGTTATACTTTTTATAGAGCCTCTCATTCCTTTCGCTCCTGGTATTTCCTAAAGAAAACAATTTGTTTTTCTTCATGGCAATTAGTGACTTCTGTCAGTTTAGATCAGTTTAGAGTCCTTTGGAGCATTTAGGAAAGAATACAAAGAAATAACCCAAACCCAGAAATTATTAAACAATGATAGATTAAAGTAGGATTAGGATAATTACAAAGAATAAAATTCCTTTCACTGTCGTTCTGATACACATCCGTACTGACTGCCTGAACACAATGAAGCCATTTGAAATTATACAGTTCAAACCAGGAGATCAATTGGCTGAAAGTCCAAAGCTGTGCAAATGTTACTATACAAGACCCAAGATGGGACATTTGAGTCTTTTTCCTGCCACTGAGTGTAAAGATTTAACGCACAGTAAAGGCCATGGCTCAGGGCAAGCTGACAGCTTGACCAAAGGCACTAAAGGAAATGAGAAAAGGAAATACATAAAGCAATTGTGTTTCTTAAAGGGGATTTTAGAAGTTTCAGTACACAAAAAAGGTGTTGCAGATTTTCTAATTATGAGTTTGGTTTATTTATTATAATTATATCTTATGCATTAATATCTTAATTAATCTGTTTCCATTGATTTTACACACAGAGAATGATTAGAGATCATTGTACTTGCCTTTTATTTGACTGTGTTTTGATGCTTATTGTATTCTGGCATTTATATTTTGCTTAGGCTTTTTGATTAATAACTTAAGTAACTGCAAGAAAATACATGCATTTGTGCATCATTTTTAATAGCTATGTTTTATCTCATTTTTCTAAATAGCAAACTAAAAAAATGATATTCTGGAACTGAAGTAACTGAACTGTGGTAAGACATACCACAGAGATCATCATACAAAACACTATATAAGATAGTAATTTTCTGTTTCTTTGTGGCCTTCATTATACCTAAATAATATGCTTCAATGCTAGATGAAAATTTGGGGGAAAACAAACAAACCCAAAGACTTCACTAAGTTTTTCAATTAATAGACTTCTAATTTTATCAATTAATAGATGCAGTTCAGTTTATCATGATATTAACGGACAGTGAAAATTCTAAATAATTTTCAAAAAGCAAATAGGTTGAACTTAGTTAGCTACTCAATGCCCTGTCATAACATAAATTAAATATAAAGGCATAGAAAGAAATTTGCAAGCATTTTATAGGTAAATGTGTGAAATCAACTTTGTCTCATAGTAATGCAAAGATATATAAAGATATATTATTTATCCAAGTTTGGCACTGACAATTATTTACGCTGCTTAACTTTGCCAAGCAAAGATAAGAGTCAGATGTTTTTTCCACCTCTTACCATCCATTCCCCTGCCCTAGTGCAGTTAGCAGTGAAGCTGAACCAGCCTCTGGTTCACATCTTGGTCAGGTTAATAGGTCTTCAGACTTCATTTACCACTAAGATTTCAGACCATCATAAGTTTAAAACATAGTTTCATGCTGACAGTTTAATGGTCAAATAAGCAAAGAGTTAACTTACTTTTAACATCTAAACCTTCTGACCTTTCTTACCAGGCCACAAAAGTGAATTTCAGCATGGATTTTCTTAGGTGTCTTTGTGCACATGTGGTATTGTCTAAACCAGCTGCTTGTGTTTACATTATAACCCTTTCAAAATATTTTCCTTATCTTTTTTTTATTTTGCATGGCCTCTGAGAGACAAGGAAGGTAAGCAAAGGGATTCTCCTTTTCTTACCTTTTTTTTTGGTTAAGTCAGCCTTCAAAGTCACATTATAGATCATCTGAGGGGAGGGGAATCTCAAGCAATTAAACATTCAACTTTGTCTTCTGCCAAGAGAGGGGTCTGGAGGTTGTTTTATTTTAGTGAATGTGTCAGACCTGAAAGTGTTCACCATACACTGGCTCTTGCCAACAGTAGGTCAAAGAATTAAATCATTGTATTCATGAGACAGAAATGTCATCCCTTCCTTTTACACAGAGACCTTTCACCTTCTAGCCTTGTAAACACTCTAACTGGCTCTTTTCCAACAAAAACAAATTAGTTTCTTGACTTCTTTTTAACATATGAAGGTAAAAGAGAAATTTGCAATGTGTATAAAACCCTGTCAATATCATAGAAGTTAGATTTTTTTGATGGTAGAAAAAAGAGCATTTCAACTTTCAGACTGTAAACAAAGTAATTATCTTCATTTTTAGTTTTTAATGTTTCTTTGTTTAGAATAGTATATGAATTTTAATGGTTTATATTTAGACGTCATACTTGTCAATATGTTATTTAATGTTTTTAATACATGCTGTTAAAAGGGAAGGATTCTGCTGAATCCTTTCAAGACCTCAGAGGCCAGGAGAAAAAATCAAAATATGAATGACTAATGTTTTGCATTTTGTGGCCATCAACAAACAGCTGGAGAAATAATGTAAAAGTAGGGAGTTAAAGAGCTTTTAAAAAAGTTCAAAGGGAGAGGGGGATAAAATTAGGCATACTAGTGATAACTTTGGGACAGTATGACAGTGTTTAAGGAACAATGTTCTACTGAGGTTTTTCACTGTGGTCTCCAGTGTGCTGAGTACACTGGAGTGCATTAGAAATATTTGTCCAATAATTCACACAATATGAGGAATAAATAAGAGGAAGTAAAAGCTTTGGCTATGGCATCACTGGCGTAAGTGGTGTTCACATGTTCATGCAGCCCCACTTTCTCCAGACCACACATACAGGCATACACAAGCACAAGAAAACTCCATTCTGAGCCCATTTATTTTCCAAATTTGTTCATATTCTCACACCCACACATAGCACCACACAGTCTGGTTTCTCCAGACTTACCATCAGCTCAATTTATTTTAAACAGAAGAAAGGAAAAGGAAGTTGGCATGAACAGTAACATAATTCTAACCACTTTACAAATACATTAACATGGAATTACCTTCTATCTATGTCCCTTGTAACTTCCATTCTACATGTTCCTTTGCAGTGAATAACAAAGGAATTAATAATTATTTGCTACTTTAAAAACTTTATACATTATCAAATCAGTGTACTTACAGGAATCATGTTGAACTCCTTTGGTTTTAGTGAGAATGTAAAAGAACATGTAATTCCAGAGTAATTTCCAAATACATTGGAATTGTCTGAAATAGAATACTGCTTTTCTTCAGAGAAAAAAAAAAAAAAAACAAACAGAAGGAAAGGGAAGACAAGGCAAGGAAAGGCAAGGGTCTATATATCAAGATCCCTCCAAGGATAGTGGCTGATAGACATGTAAAAAATGAGCAAATAGTAGTGATAGTAGTGAAATCCTATGTGGAGCAGCTGAGGTTTTAAACTTATTTGGTACTCATCTTTGAACAGACAGTGTTATGGATATGCTCATAAAGAAATCTGCAGTAATGTCTAGTACAATATATGATCAATCTGAACCTAAATAAAACTAAACCCAAAACACCACCCCAAAACAAAGATGAAGAAAATAAAACAAAAAAAAAAAGTAGAAATAAATATGTGAGCGGTAATAAAAGTGATGGAGAGGATATTTCTGTTTTGAAACAGAGCAAGCAAGGAAAACAGAAACCTCAGACTCTTCAGAAGGCAAAAGCAGAAATATCTAAAGAAGAGGTGGGAGAGAAAAAGGTACACAAATTTGAAAAAAAAATCTTCGGTAAACAAAAATGTTACTTCTATTTACTACAGAAAAGGTATAACGGAGAAGAGAGAAAGATCTGTAGTGAATTCCTCAAGACCAAAGAGTATATAAAGACAAAATATACTCTTTCCTTGGATTAGAAAATATCTTTCTTTGCCGAAGAAAGCCATTTTATTTCCTCATTTAATGTTATTTCATGACTTTGAAAGCAATTATGTTTTAAGGCCCACTGAAATCAGCTTTTTCTTCTAATCTTTAAATGGAAGCATCATTTCTGTCTATTTATGGTACATTTGCCTCATTTTTCTTTATTACAGATAGCAAGACTACACTTAATGGAAAATGAAGTTTTCTGTGCATACATCATTGTCAACATAGTATATAAATTTATTGGGTGCCAGAGACAGAGAGGTAGATATGCTGGACTCTTTTAGACTTCTATCATTTCAGCTTAGTAACACTGTCTTTTCAGTAGTGGTGTATCCAAAAAGAATTATGTTTTTCTTTCATTGCAGAGAAGCATTAGATCCAACACAAAATGACCTTAATATTTAATGGTGTTTAAAAATTATTTGGATACTTCAGCTTCTCAGTGAGCTTGACTTTTTTCATAATTTCTATCCTTTTCAAATTCTCAGTAGCAATGATTCCATGGCAATTTCCCTTAAACACTCAACATCGCTAGCCAAGAATAATTGAAACAATTCAGAATTTTAAAATAGGGTTTTTTCATATTTTAAAAGCTTTATCACTAATAAAATTAATTTTTATTCATGATGTACCACACATCACTAATATCAATTGATATCAGTTTCCACCAGAAATTTATTCAAATCTATTTACTCTTGCTGTAGTGTTTGATAAACAGATATGAATTGCGCTGGAATACAAAGTTTCACAACATGCACAATATCAGCCAATATATATAATTAGCAATAATTAAGTGATAATATTCCTACAGGACACATTGAGTTTTGCTACAGAAGTACAAAATAAGGAAAACTACTTCTATGTGATCCATAAGTTAAAAAACCCAAAACACACAAAAAAACCCCTCCAAAAAACCCACAGGAAACACAAATATCTGACTATATTTTGTATTATATAAAATAGGACAAAACTGAGAGATTTGGAATGTGTGTGTACTAAAATTAAAGGTGGATCCCAGAACCTCAGAATTATTAATTAAAAATATTAAACACCACCTCTTTCTTATCCTTATAAGCAACAAAGATATATGCACTATGTTACATGTGGAAAGAGTTGCTATAAGCTTCATTTGTTTCTGCAGAATCTGTGCCACCCAAAATCCATTGCTCCAGAATGTCTGAGCAATATCAGTACAGTAAAACTGGTGTTTTAAAGGAACCTGACTATAAATTAGGGTTTCTTTCCCATAGTGGTATACCAGACAAAAAGAATATTCTTCTTACATTTCTTCTAAGCAGACTTTGAGTTCACACACATTGGAATGAAGGAAATAACCTGTTCACCTATCCTCAAAAGCAACAGGGCATGAAAGAATGGATAATATGAATCTTGGACTCAGCTCACAGTTGTAGGACCAATAGGAAGGAGATGGAGTGATACTCATTTATTCATTGTATAATAAAGGAATAAATGACTACCTATTAGGAGGTAAGGGATGGGGGAGCTAAAAGGAGAGTGTATAGCATATGCGAACCCAAGTAGTTCAAATAACGTTATGCCTTTGGATGGTGCCTAAACTGCTATTCAAGGCTTTCTGTACCTTCATCTGTAAGTCATTTTTATGCACACACTAACCTAGCCTTACAGATAGACTTAGCAGAGACACACCAGTATTTCATTCTTGCAACGAAGCAATTTACCTCACAAATATTGCTCATTATTACATGTTGTATCACAAGACAGATGAGATGTTCTTTGGCAGTTCTCTTTTGCAGCAAAGCTTCTAAATATACTCTGTCTGACTGTAACTTTTATTTTCTCTTTTCAAATCACTTTAATATTCTTGACTTTTGTCCAAGATTCAATAGCTGTGGGGATTATTTCCATGTTTGCATTACAAAATGCAGGAGTAACTCTAAAACGTCTCTCTGTTTGTTACATCTGGGTCCATTCATTTGACACTTAATCCTGAAACCTGTCTCACAAAGCTATTTCATTCTCGCAATATTGGGGGGGAAAAAAAAGCTGTTTTATTTTCTCATTGTTAATTATTCATTTGATATTTATTTAGAATGCATTTAGAGGCACTGAATAGATATTTTATTTTCCACCTTTATGATGGGAAAAATATCCACTACTTTGACATTTGATTCTGACTGCAAGAAAATAATAAAGAGTTACTGCTGCTGTAATTTTCATAATGGTTTTGCTACTAATGCCTGCATAACTATGGAACATTTTACATATCTGCAATCAGAATTTTTCTGATTCTCAGAAGGCAAATGAAAAGCCATAAGATACTTAAGTCTTAAAGAAAATACTTTCTTATTTACTCTGGATTTGGATATGGAGAGGGATCCCTTTAAAGTTTCTATAATGAGAAATACTACGAAGGATTTTATCTTGGGAGAGAACTTAACCATTCCAGATATGGTGTAACAAATAAATTCTGACAATTGTTTCTACATGGAAAAACCAAGAGAAATATCCATGGAGCAGCAATTAAACAAGAAGCAATGTTATTAGAGACACAAGGCGATATTTAATATAAAACCCTTTTCAGGATTTGTTTGCATGCTGTTTATTTATGTCTTTATAGTCTCTTTTAATAAGTGCAGCTAGTTATTGTTTGCAGCTTTTTGAATGTCACTGCTAAATATATATATATGTATAATCATTGCAAATATGCATCGAATCAATTCAGTTTCAAATTTTTATAGCTTAGTCATCAAAAAGTTTGCCACATAGTTACTCACTCAAACTTCCAAGGAAATAATAAAGAAATACAGTGACAAAGGTCTTTTTGATATTTCTAATAAAATTTTGATAAATTAACAAAATAGTTGACTAATATCTGCAATATATTGCTTTTAGCCAAAGGCATAGTGTAGAAATATGAAGATATACTCAACTTATTTTTATCTGATGTTGATTAAGTTTTACCAGAAAAAACTTGTGAATGTGCAGTAACATTTGAATTCTCAAACTCTTTCTGGGTAGGCAGGCACCCTCAGAAGGGTTTAGAGAGGCAGTAACTCCAGAAAACCCCTGCTGCCCATACAAAACTTAAAGATTAAAGTTAGTAACTATTTTTCTCTTAGTATCTACATAAATTTTCTTAGGGCTATAGAAGAATGTGAAGAGTATGAAAGGATGAGTTCTACCCTAAGGTTTCATTTTTCTTTAGATTCATTCAGGCATTGCTCTGTGGTTTATCATTCATGTTTCCCCAAAAGTGTAAATGTATTGAACTGAAGCAGAGTGCCTCACTCTATTGAAGGCACAGCCTCTCATGAGAGGCAGCAGGCATTTTATAGGTAAGTGATCTGTTGAGGGCTGCTTTAAGCATTTAGAATTTTGCTCTTCCAAATCTCTTTTTTTCTTTAGGAATTTTATATTTTGTAATTTACAGTATTTCTACTTTACTGTCTTCCACTTATATCTACTTAAGAGTCTCAGGCACTCCTATGATGTGGTGATTCTTCATTGTTCAACACAAAGCCTAGCTCCCGGATTAAGCATTCACTGTTTATTCCCATTTGTTCTTTTATTCCTATTCCAATTCTACATTTATCCCTCAGCTGTATTCTTGAACCCCTGCAAAGTGACATAATGGCAAAAAACTTGGTCTGCAGGTAACTCACAGAACCCATATTTTTTATGACTGTGTTCAATAGTAAGCGAAAAAAAACATTTTGCAAAACCATTTTAGGGAAAAGGTATTTGTCTTGAAAGTAAATAAGTCACTTTCCTTTGTCAGCTGTCAGATAAGATATTATAACTTAAGTACTTAGCTCTCTTTAGTAAGCGTACTTAGAAGACTGACTGTTTCTGTGGGAAAGTAATTCTGAGTAGGAAATTACATTTTACCAGCAGATAGTTAATTCATCTGGAATCCTCACTGACAATCTTCAGAGCAGGACACTCTCATCTGAAAAACACAAGCACTTAAATGCAATAACTCATCTACTATTTTAAATAAAATTGAGTCACAAATATAAAAACTAAGTCTGTGAAGGTGTTTTGCATTCTTCAATTAATCAGATTATTTTAAAATGGTACCCCAATGTTTCCATTTAGCTTTTCAAAATGGCATACTGCTTTGTAGATGTTACGGGTTTTTTTCCCCTTCACTTTTAATAAAGAAATAGTTCCCAGGAAGGCATTCTGAAATTAGGTGCCTGTTTTGGCAGAAGAAAGAGACAGGTAAAATAGGTAATAAAATTGCTACTGATATTTGTATGGATTATGTCATCTGCAATGTCCCTCTGTATATTTTCATATGCATAGGGACATTAAAGTAAATCTAAAATCTGTTCATACACTTCATCATTATGTACCATATATCAAGGGAAATTTGATTTGAGCTCATTAAATGAATGACATGTCCCTCATAAAAGTTTCAGAGAAAATGCTGGCAGTAATCTATACAAAAATCTTTTTTTTTTCCCACTACAAAAGGAGCCCTGTGTCATCCAACCATCTCATTCCTTTTAACCTGATTTCATTGAAGAAAATCAACGTCATTTTTGCAATACACCTGAAAGAGTGGCTATTTATTGATTTGAAAAAATAAATGAAAACTTTTTCAGTTCATAAGATAATACTTCAATGATTTCATTGCAGTTACCTCATAAGTATAATGATAAACAGAAGGCCTTGCTATTTTTCTAGAGGGAATAACTTATAAAAAAGTATTATTTCCCTTGTGGTTTTGCTGCACCAGATGTTTTTTTTCTAGGAATATTTTTAGCAGGCTAAAGAATTGACTGGATATCTTACTCACAGATAGCTAAGATATGCTATTACTGTACAGCTCTTCAGAGTTCTTTACAGTACAGTTACAGTGATTGTAAGCATGGTGACAGATTTTAATGGTAGTATTACTCATTTTACCAGTGTCTATTAGGCCAAGATTGTAGTTTCTCTCCACCTCCTTGCAAAGAAGCAAGGCTTTCAAGCACAATCCAGATATTTTTATTAAAATATTCAATAACAATTATTAAGTCTAAGTAGAGGAAGGAAATGGCAGAAGTAATTAAGGATTTTCATTGGATCACGTATTGAGTCTTTTTAGAGTTCTTATATGAAGATCTACTGCCTTACAGTTTTAATCAGGTTTTGCTCAAATGCACACTAATAATAACTATTTGCAGTTTGTACGTATTTTATTTATTCCTTAATACAATACCTGTTACTGATATTGCCAGACAACTATTATGATCAAAATTTAACTCTTTGTATAATGGTCAAGCACCCTCTGAAGTCTATAATCAAGTGAAAGGTTATACTGGATGGAAGCATATGGTGCATTATCATTAACATATACCTTCACATATATTGTAAGATGTATACAGAAATATAGAGCAATAGAGAACTGCATTTTAATGTTGTGTGAACACAAAATGAAATGTCACCACCTCACAATCAAAGCAGGTTTTACAGTATACTGGTCTTTGACAAGGTCCAATTTTTCAACTCAATTAGGTACAAAAAACAAGTGTGGAAATAGCTGAATTTCCCCAAGGAACAGTAATTTTAATTTCTGCTCAGCTCCACTTAATGTTACCTCAGTAACCTTCCTTTTTGCCTGTTAGACAGGTTTGTCTACATTACCAGTGGGAAACCATCCTCATTTATGAGGTGGGAAAGCAACCTCTGCAGAGCCATTACTTCCCCTTTCCATAATGGTGTGAAGAGAGTAGACTGAGCCTTGATATTATTTCTTTCCCCAAGAATGTAACTGCACTAACACAGTGGCACCTGGCCATATAATTGCATGAAGTATAGAGCTGTTGTATTAGCCTGTTCTACCCAGAGGTGATGGCAGAAGGTGGATTGTGCCTGAGTTATAATTTGCATCTGGGACACTGCAAAAAAAATCATATGCTTTTTGCTCTTTCTATGTGCCATTGGCAAAATATTTCTACGAAGTCACAGTTTAGCTATTATCTATAGCCACTGCAAGGGCTGTGGTCTAGCAGTACATCACCTGAGTATTGTTTGGCTGGGATACCAGTGTCATTAATGTCAATAAAATTATCATTGTACTCTAGGACTGAAAATAAATTTTCTTTTTGAAATATGATCTCTCTACAGAGAAAAACAAATACAAATCTTCTGCAATTCCAGCAAATTTCAGATCTACTCTATATATATGTACCACTTTTTAACAATAACTTTAGTTTCTTAGAAAGTCTACAGATATTATTTATTATTTCTTGCCTCAAAAACTAATTTTAGGAGAAATGAAATTATTCTCTGAAGATGTGCTTCAACATTCATTGACCTGATGTCTGTACAGCAATGCAAGCCAATACATTTGTACTGCACATTTCTGTATTATATCATTTAACATCTCCTGTGTTCAAGCCGAAAATTAGAAGGAAATAGCTTTTTGATACTCACCATATGTTGCCTTTAAGGGGGAATCTAAGACATTGGTTCACGAACATAAGGGTGTTTTCTTCTCTGTGAAATTCCACTGAAGTTAGCAGGACTGTCCCGGGACAGTTCTGCTGCTCAAATTATGGGCCCTGTATTCCAGTCCCAACATACCTCTTTATCACCTGTATGTATACATATGTAGTATTGACATATAATTACCTAAAACATTAACAATACTTTTCTAATCAAATACAACTTAATAAAAGTTTTACATTCACAAAAGAGTTTGGCTTATCCATCCAGTTAGTTAATTGTGTTTTAAAATTAATTGTTAACCTGTGAATGGATCAAAATTCAACTTCTTTTACCATGCTAACTAACTCAAGAGGCACATATGCCAAGTATGTTTAGGTACAATCACATGTAAATTCATAAAAGTCATCATTCCTCTCTCCCTGCTTTCTAGGAGAAAGAAGAATCTTATAGCAAACTGAGCACACCATTCAATGAGAACCAAAAATCTGAACTTCTACCTAGTGTTCCTAGCTACAGATACAAGAGTTAATGACAATAATCTTTGTACCATGATTCAGTGCTTTCAGGTACCTAAGGCTCATTGCTATTTTAGGCAAATCTCTGTGATCAATGACCCATGACATGGTAATGCTATATTAAAATCAGAATAATTATGCCTTTTAGGAAATGACATAAGAAAAAACAATGGAAGGAATTTTTACCATGGATTATTGTATTTATTAAAAAAGGAATCTCATGGATTGGCACAAGTGTAACAGAAGATTGAACCCAGTCAATCATAATTATTACTTAATTCCTACCAAATTAATTGTAATCGATATAATCAAAGGGGATTTTTGTAACTTATTTGTGGTTAATGTTTTCCTGTGTATTAACTGAATAGGTTACGAATGGAGCTTGTTGACTTTCACAGTTAAGGCATACATCTCCAGGAAAGACATTTGCTTAGAAAAGTGCAGTAACTTCAACATTCTTCTCTTGGCTGCCTGGCTATTTGTCTCATTGGCACACCTATGTAACTGTTTTCTAGAAATAGATTGATTAACATCACTTTGGTCTCATCAGTCCCATTATCCATTGGGATTGAGAGCCAATGGTAAATAAGAGTATTGTAAACCCCCTGAAGAATGTCCTGAAATTTGAGGGACAGGTGAAAACTATATTTTGTTGACAATCGATCTAGAGATTGTGCCTGCAGAGTAAGACGAGAACTCAAGTACTTACTGAAAACAAAGGGAAAGAAAAGGGAAAAAAAAGACACTGGAACATGCTCAATATATCAAGTTGAGCACTGTATATGACTTTACAGGTTCAGTGTCCAGATGATGAATGAGCAGAAACATATGCCAGGGATTAGCCAAATAATCCAATCTGCCTAGAAAAAGTAACTATATTGATCTTGCACATAATAAAAGCTTGAGTTTTCCTTAGACCTTTGAAAAATGGGTTACTGTCTGTTCTCAGTAATGAAAGCAGAATTAACTGCTGATACACTGTCCTCATTAGAGTCAATAACTTCACATAATTTCCATCTATGCTTTGAAATAAAAATTGAATGGAATTGAGAATATTTTAATCCTGTAACATTTTAAACACAGATGTTTCAGTTAAGAAAAGTGTTTCTTTGCCTTGTGTCCCTGAGATACATGTAATAGGAGGCTCATTTAGGGGGTTTTTTTGTTCTAGAAAAGAATCTGATTTGATCTCTTGCTGCAGGTTACTGAAAAAGTTTTCCCTTTATACATGGAGTTCCAGTTTGCCTTTATGAGCAAGTATAGCAAATATGTGCATCAAAATGCTACAAAACGTATTTATTTCAGAAAAATTATTTGTCTTTTAAGGCTCCTGTTTATCATTCATTAAGTATAGGTGTTTTTCTTTTATTTCAAAACTACCTTGGACTTTCTCATTCATATTGCTGATAGTGCATTACACTTCTCACACAGTGGTTGTCTGAATCTGGCCCAGTAAATAAAGAGAAAATTTCTGTCCAGTTTCATGCATCTGATCTATTTTAGGGCAAATAAATGAGATTAATCAGCCCCTAAAAGCACAAACCTGACCGTCTTTAAAGTAGATACTTAGACTTTAGACCATTCAGTTAAGCAGGCTATAGTTTTCCCATGATACTCAGTTACGTGTTCAACCCACTATACTTGGCTTAGATCTAAAACCAGGAAAGAGTTAACTACATGTAAGGACTTTACTATCTTGAAAGAATCAGGCCATTATCTATATCTGCATAAGAATTCATTATTATAACATGTAATTTAATGATTTTATAATCAGTTCTTTAGCTGTCTCTCTCACTGAAGTATTTCCTTTTGTACTTGTCCTATAAACAGTAATAACATTTAAAATTGTTTATTATTCACAAATGTTCATGTATTAATGAACCATCAAATGCAGTAAGAACATCAAATTGTTAATCGTTGTAAATTCTATGAAGCCTATCAAGACTCTGGCAACTTTTAATATGAAAGAAAGTTAAAATAATCACTTTCTTATAAAAGGAAAAAAAGAAAGAATCTCACAACAACTGTTAATTAGACACAGACAAAAAAATGAAATACCCATGTGCAAGAACAAAAGAAATTTGTTAGGGTGAAAAATTCAGTAATTCCAAGAAATTAATGTCTTCCTGTGTGTGTTTCTAAAGAGAACTCCACCATAAAGTCTTTCTCCTGAAACAATGTTTTTGTCTGTACTTATATAACCCTGACAATGCAGAATGATGCACATTTATGACAAGTATAGACAAACACTAGCTTGAAGATTACTCTGAAATGATTCCATTCATCTTCATGGAGTGCTAAATGTGAGGCCTAATTAGCTGAATCTGCTCACCATTTTACTGTTGATCACTCCCCTTTAAATATACAGCTAAACCTATCTATTTTGATTAAACGGCATTGTTAAGCTTAGAGCCAGGGAAGCTACTGAAGCCATAAAACCGAAAAAGCATTCAGGGTACAGAATATCAACCTTTGAATATGCTTGTTTTTGTGAAGTTAATTTTTGTACTTAGTTGATTGTTGTTACTGGGGTTTTTTTTCCAGGGTGAGACATTAATTCATTAAAGAAACTGTACCAAATTATGAACTACTTTCTTAGAAAATAATGTCAGAGGTTTTTCAGCCACCCAATCTGTGAGCATATTGAGGTTTAAACTGATAGTGACTCTCTACTGCTACATTTTTAGATATATTTACCGCAGTTAAGTGGCTAAGATATGGGATTTTGGTCTTTTTTTTTCAAAATGCTATGTACCTAATCAACATGGAAAGAAAGCTGTGGAGTGAAAATGAAGGACAAACTCAGAATGTTCCTGAGAAGAAAAAAACAAAGCAAGCCTAAGTTTAAATCCAGAGACAACAAACTACATATGTTCACCACATGAGCAGGAGACATAGTTATAGTGGGTGTGAAAGCTATTCTGTATCCTTAATATAGGCTTCATACACTTCCTTTGAGCATCTGCTAACATTTTAAATTTTGAAGTGGAAGTTTTAAAGATACTGACCAGGTGGCAGCAATATCTTAAAAGCTGTGAAACGGAGATGAATTAATAGGTAGATGGAAGTTGGCGTAACAGGAGATCTGAGACACCTATGTGCTCATTACACTCATGGGCAGTAGGTGGGTCAAAAAAGCAACAAGTAGCCTTCAAAGCATCCTTAATTCAGCATGATTTTCAGTGTGCTGATGATTATGACAAGGGATATAGAGCATGACACCTCAAAGACAGAGACCCAGGCTGGAGAAAAATAAAACCGTAGTTCTGTGCATGACTGTGTCTGTCAGCCTTTTTAAGAGGCAGGCAAAAAACTCTTACATTCATGAACATGAATCCTTTTGGCTATGTTCTACTTCAACTCTGAATAACAACTCTGATAACCAGAAGTCAATGATATTCTGCTCTTGATATCTAGATATACACCTATCATGGTCAGTCCGTAAGGTTTACCACAGTTTTCCCTGGTATAAAATAAGGATAATACTACTGATCTAATTCAGATACCTTGGAGAATGATTAACAGATTTAACCACTAAATTTTTATGAATGACATTTCAGTTAGTAGAAAGTGCATCAGTTAAATTGCTACTTGAACTGTAAGTCTGAACACACCGTATTTGAACATAGAAATAATTAGCACATTCCAAGCCTCACTTATGTTTGTATAAATGTGTTTCAATATCTAACATTACTAAACACCAGAGCATAATAAGGTTACACATTTTGTGGGTAAGAGAAAAGGAAATATTTATTAAAATCAGAGTTTTGAGAGAGGAATTAATCCGAAAGTGGTAAAACTTCTGGTTTTCAAAACCTACCTTATGGAAAATATTTACCTACAGAGATTAATAAATATTTCAAGTAAAAAAACAAGTGTTCAAGCAAGGATGATTTTGACTGGAGGGCCTCAATACTTTAGTGTGCACTTCTCATCAACATTACCATGTAATAAGAAAGTTTTAAGTAATAAGAAAGTTTTAAGGGAATAGTAAATCAAAACATTTTGAAGCTATATTTTTTATCAGAAAGTCACTGAATATTTTCTATATCAGTCAGAGTGCAACATTTCTCTTAGTAAAATTGCCTCTGGTTTCATGTAGCAAGAAGTCTGATGTTGATAAATCAATTACATAATGCAACATATTAGTAAAGCTGGTTTCAGACACGCCTGTCTTCTGTTTGCATTTAATTTGCATAATAACCTTTCAATTGAGGAAATAGTCAAACGCTATGAGAGACAGAATGCATGTATCTCTATGTGATATTTAATCAGTGATTGTCCACTTTGATTTGGATGAAACATGAGCCCAGCTGCTAACTTCTCTTATTATTACCCATTTCCTGAAAACAATATTGTTCTCTTGATTGTAGAGTGGGTTTACTGGCTAGCAATTTATTCAGATTCATAATTTTTTTCCCAGACATGTATTGTTGTTCAGCTTTCTTTTTAAGATGGGTGTGGAAATGAGGGTAGTCAGACAATTATCATTACCCCTTTCATAACACAGAAATCTTTTTCTGCTCTGAAAACAACTGCATTCACAATTAGCTAGAACTAGTACTATGGTTTCTACTCCAGAAGAGTTGCATGACGTGATAATATTGTGTTAATATCAAAACTATGCATCAGCCGTTCTGTTGCACAGATCATTCTGTTCCACGATTCTTCTGTTGCAAAATCTATATCACAAGCCAGCTGTGAAATGATACACCAAAAATTCTTCAAGGATCTTTAAAAACTATGTGCATGTTGTGTTATGTGAAGCCATGGGTAGAACATGAGCACTGTAAAATACTTTCTTTAACAAGACACCAGGAAATTATTGAGATTTAATGGCAATATGCTGCATGTTGACACACTAAATTATTTGCTGTTTAGAGAGTTTCTGGTGAACTTCAGAGATTGAACAGGAACCCTGTGTTATAGAGATTTAATTCTAAGTTCTGTTTAGTTAAGGTAGAGAAGAAAGAAACCTAAAAGGCTTTACATAATTATCTAGTGTAGTATCTTAGTAGTAAATTTTTGGCAATCACATAGCAGCAGGTGTTTTAAAGAGGTTTTAACAGAATATTTAAACAATTGAATTTTATATCACATCTGATTTACTATGGTAACTAATATGCTTCACCTGTTGCAGGTAAGCATTCTCCTTATTAAGACTATCTTTTAACAGTTTTCAGATTTCTCAGGAGTCAAGCAGAGAAGAAAAGATTGGGGGAACAGACAAGGCTTTTTAGCAAACATGCAATTGTGAACTGCTGTAGACTTACAGTCAGAAACTTTCTGCCTTTATACATCTGGACCTACAATTAGCAGAAGAAGCCAATGCTCACATACTTGCCCACAGCTACTGTCCTTTTCACATTCTAAAACCGGTTACATTCTCAAAATAATGAGATTGACTTGAATTATTTTTTCAGATAACATGTACATTTTGTATTTCTTTTGGTTTTCATTCTGGCAGTGTCTAGGAACATTTTATTTTCTTTTTATTGAAGAGAGTAGTGTAGGATCTTGAAGATAAAACTAAAGGTCTTTTCTATATGGAAAGCTTCTTTTTAAACCTTAGGTCTTATAGACTCAATTTGGTCAGAAATACAAGCAATTAAGAGCTATCAATGAGAGCGGGCATAAGGTATATAAATGACTTTTTGTATTTGGGCCCACTTTCTATGTACCCTGGCTTCCCAGCTGAAAATGCAGATTTTCAAACATTGTGAGAAATAAAAATAAATGTTAAGTCTTCATGTGCTACCAGACAAAAGATATATAGATTCCCAAGATAACAGAAATATTGGCGATAAAAATTAATTACTGAATAATTTATGTATTCACATGACTTCAGACGCATGGATCCTAAAAAAAGAAATAAACAAAAAAACCCAAAAAACTACATCATATAACAGGATTCATGAAAAACTAGTAGGCAAAACAGGCACAGCAACATACAGCTCACCACTTCTGTTGAAAAAATGTTGTATTAATTTATAGTAGTTACTCTAGTGTAAGCAGATCTGGAAATACTCAGCACATTCCATTCTCTCTCTTATTACAAAAAAAAAAAAAAAAAAGGTACTAAATTTCCAGCAACTGCTCACAGAAAATACCAGTGTGGTAGAATTACCTTATTTCCTTTGTACTTTGTAAGTGTGTTACAGGTGTCACCATGGTTATGGAAATATTTCTTTGCATGTGCAAAAACACAAATAACTTGCAGTGAAAAAGCCACAGCACAAAGGAAGGAAATTCAGCAATGGAATGCAAAAAGGCTGAGTGATACCAAAGATGCAAGTGCAATAACATGCAAGACCCAATTACAAAGAACTGGCCTGCATCCAAGTTGAGTTTGCAAGGGAGGTGTGAAAGATACAGCCAATACTTTATCATACAGCATTATTTATGTAAACCACTAAAAACGTGACTTCACATTGGAAAGTATTTGATAAATACATAAAAGCCTAAAAAATAATTTCCTGGGTTTATATACATTATTTAGAGATGACTCACAAATCTGCTGTATTACAAATGGGGTCTCTTTCAAATGTAAATCACATTTATATCAGAGGTTTCAGGTATGTTTTTAAGAAAGAAGGTTGCAGTAAGTGTGTCCACATGTGGTGGTTTCAAATTGTGTTCTGTCATTTCAAAGGTCTTCTTTATTTAGGTTGCAATAACACAACTGCTGCACCATTTCACATGGTTTCTCCAAAACAGAAAAAGAACTTGCAACTAACAAGTTATGTATACTTGTTCTGCTTCAATTTCCCCATAATGTATTGATAACGGTAATTCAAGTAAGCAGAACCTGCAACTTCCTTGGGTTTCTTCTGATAGTAAGAGCCTCAACAGTAAATTTGCTTTTCTGTACATTGAAGTAATGGTCAAAAATTTAAAGATGGACAATAGGGCTATATCATGGTCATTCAAAAACATATGAAATAACTCATGAAAATCTTTTCGTAGACTGGAAAAGGTATGACCTGCACTTTTCTTTTTTTAATAGTCTTGTTTTTCTTTCTCTGATGTTCATTCTTGATAATCTAAGGAAAATCTTGTTACAGTTTTTACCTTTCTGATGAGCTGTTGCTGCTATGAATGTACTACTGTTTCATTTATTGTCTACATATGAAACTTTTTATTTAAGGTCTGCATCTGAAATTGGGCTGGCATTTTCAATCTTTGCAATATTAGACCTTTCAGGAGTAACTCTTGACTGTTTGCAAACCCTAATATGAACATGGAAGAATATAGCAGGATAAGTAACAGATTAAAGATGCTTACATTTCTTATTCTGCATACTGGGTTCAGAAATTGCATCACATTTTGACCATTGGTCCATGTCCACCGTGAGCTAGACTTTGAAATATAGAATCATGCTGATTGGAACTGACTTCCATGAGCAACTAGTGCAACTACATGCTTAAAATAAGTCAATAATAGCCAGTTACTCAGGGCCATGTCCAGGCAAGGTTTGGATGCCTTCACAACCTCTTTTGCATTCTGTTGCAGTGCTTTACTTCCTTTATGAAGAAAAGTTTTTCTGTCTTGTCTCCCTGCACATGTCTCCATCTGCCTGATTATCATGGTGACTCTTTGAGTGATACTTTGAGGAGTTCTCCTTGACAGACACTCACTTCTAGGGTGAGATTGTCTGGCCTGTATTCTCTGGATTCTCCTTTACACCATTACTGAAGATGTCTGCACTATCCGTGTTGCAAGCATTCACTTCATGAGCCTATGACTGCAGGTGAGGACCTTCAGCAGAAACCTTTCTGTGGTTCAACACCTACCATGTCCCAAACAACCTTATTTCAGTGCAAGAGCTTATGTCTCATGCAACATGAAGCATCAAATTGCAGGCCTTAGAGGTAGATAGACTAAAATGTTTTAAAAGTATGCAGAAGAACAGGATTTCAATCCCTGACTGGTCACATTAAGATTTCAAAAAAAGGACATTGATTTTAATGTGTTGTTTAAAACTAGTGATAATACAGACATTGTAATTACTTCTTTACAAAGTTATTTTTATATAGGAACTTATAATGCAACATGTCCCCAGCTTCTTGACCTCATGTCTTCTATGAATTCTGCCCATACACTTCACAATTTTTGAGCATAATGTTCTCTTACGAGCACAATGATCTTTTAAATGCTAAATGCATTTAAAAGATAAAAATGCTTTTAAATTAAATATCAAAAAGAGCTGGGCTTTTTTTTCTACTTTACAGTAAATTTAGGTTGAAGACAGTCAAGTTGGAGATAAAATAAAACATTTAATTGGAAATGCATGCTTTCTTAAATCCTACAATACGTAGCTGAGAATGTTAAATATTTATGAATTTTCCAAATCAACATGTTATAGTGATCTCCAATATTCCTTCATGACCTTGACTGAGCTGATGTCATGAAAGAATTAGCACTTTACCTCCAGGTTTTCCACTTCATTCCACATGATTATCTTTCACATTATTTTCAAATACATTTTGGATTAAGTATATATTCAAGAGTACATTACATATTGTAAAGATATGTATTCCTCTCTTGCTGTGCTCACTGTTTTCTTATTAGTGCTGATGGAAGTTAAGTGCATTTACATCACTCACAGAAACTGATTGCTGTAAACAAACCAACAGAATCACAAAGAAGCAACTGAGATTATTTTGCCCACCTTGAGGAAACTTTAGATGATAGATAATGTAATAGATGTTTTACCATCTCTTCTTGAATCTAATCTTAGAGCTGGACCTGGACAATCAGATTTATGGCCTGGTTATATTCCATGATGTCTGAATTCTGGAATTACACCTTTGTGCCATTGGCAGTAGCATTAACAACACATCAAAGGATATACATGGATTTTTGCAAATCTCTGTGTCTCTTCCATTCCCTGAAATACATTCAATTTGTACCAGGCACCTTCAGGATCTGGGTTATTATCTTCAGGGAAAAACAAAAACCAAAAAACTCCATACCTGTATTATATATAAACATAGTGAATAAAAATAATATATTTGTTAAGGTTTGTAGTAGGAACACCAAAAGTACACTGGATCAGAGGTCTCCATTTATGATGTCAGTAATATTTAGAAACACTCTTTTCAATTTATATTTTAACCACTTTCATACAAAATCTGCATAAAATTCTTACAGCCTGTAAAACATGCAGAAAACATGATGTTGCTGTGATTTACATGGTTGTCTGTAAGAGGTTACCAGAGGAAATATTTAACAGCCGTGGTTTATCGAAAGCGCATATCACGATGAGTTGCTAGAATACTTTAAATGTGTTTCTACTTTACAGACCAAAATGGCAAACTGAGGACTTCTACCTTTATTAACTTACACTGATTGAGTCTTTTAATGAGTTTAGGTTACAAGAGACTTTTTTTCTGGTTGCCAGTTCTAATCAGTAGCCTGTGGATACCTGGAAATATCCTTCTTACCATCTGGAAGCTAAAAGATGCTTTCAGTTTTAGCTGTTCAGTCTTCTCTTCTTCACTTTATGCCCTCAATTTTACATAGGTAAATGGTCAGAGGTGAAGTCCTGTATCCCTGGTATAAATGTCAGCATTTCCATTTTACAAGAAGTCTTGCCTACCTATTCCCAAATTATACCTCAGCTGTGCACAAATATGGCAGAGATTTAATTGCTTTGTGCTATTTAACCAAATAAGGAAAACTAAATAAAGTGTTTTCATGAACACACTTGTCATACATCAGTAGATAACTAATTTCTGTATAGTCACAGAGATTTACGCTAGGCCAACACACTTGATTGAAATGCAACTAGTGCCTACATGACTAAAATACTGTGGTTAAGATCTCTTCCACAATAGTAATATATTCCGATTTTCATATGTTATGCAAGAGAACTTTTATCAATCGACTTCTTTGATCTCCACTACTGTGGAAACACATTTATCCTCTCTGAAGTGGAGAAATACTGTGATGGTCATTTCAGAAATGGAGAGAATATTAAGAGCTCATCCCTTAAAGGGATTTTGGCATGCTGCCACCAGAGTGGAAGTCAGAGCTCCAACGAAACTTTCTATGCCATCCCTGGAGGAAGTTATCCCTTCAAGAGAAAGATTCATAGCAGTCAGCATGATGAACCAGGGATATGCCTAAACTGGAGAACAGGAAATGATGGAGAGAGCACATCATTTGAATCTCATACCTCTTTTGGCATTGATATATCAGCTCTGTAGACTGCAACAGAGTACAGAAGTACATGATCTAGCTCTGTACTGAAAATATCTCAGCATGAAAAATAAGCCAACATTTTGCTCTATTTGATGATGATACACTGTTTCATCTGAATAATTTAGGTCTTTCTTAACTTTACATTACAGTATATGTTTTAGGCTGGAGTCTGAAGTCCTGAACTTTTTCCTTGAAGTAAAAGAATAAGCTGCTTCCCTGGGAGACTAGAATCGAACTTCCCTTTCCTTTTAAGACACGGCAAGTGGTAAAGCTGTATTTCATTAGAGTGCTTGAACTTGGAGTCTTCCCTGAGCAGTGGAACATTGAATCTTAATTTTCTGTCTTCTAGATGTTTGCCCTAACCCTAAGTTTAGAGGGCAAGCATTCTGCATTAAAATACAGAAACAACCCTAAGAAGGGCAACTGGAAACCAGGACTCAGATTTTCATTAGAGAGCTGTAGTCACTAGTGTAATAATACGTAACTTTTCCTTCATAGAAGCATCATGTCAATATGCTGGGTAGAGTGTTCAGGCCTCATTACTAAACTGCATCCTTTCCTACATCTGGCAATGGTTCTTTCTATACTGTGGGCATGTAGAGGGAGAAGTTCGATTTTTAGGATTTTGCAGTCATGGAGCTTGAAGAAAAATCCCGGAGTACATTCCTCTTCTCTCCCTCTAGATTTGTGGTAAAGTACTTGGGGTAAAAAGAACCATGAAAATTTCTCACACAAAAAAAATTTGTTTTATAGCAGCTACTTGTACCCAGATATCTATATATTTGTGATGAAAAATACACATGCACACCTATATAAATATGTGTTTTAAACTTTTACATGACAACTATATGACATGTTCAGCATTCTTCTGTGTTCACATTAAACTGAAACTTGGCTTTTAAGAACATGAGTCATAAAATATTTACTCTTTTTAAACACACAGTACACACTCGTCAATCACAGAAATACAGGGAGAGCAACTGGGCAATATTTTTTACATCTTTCAGGAGGGCACTTAAGTCTTATGGAAATATATATACTCACTCAAAGGCTTAAGAAAGACTACTGTTTATAGAATCCTTAATTCCATTTTTCATAATTGCTAGCAGTTTTATGAACTGTTGGGCTGAATGAATGTCTTTCAGACTTGCAGGTATTATGCATTGACATATGTCACTGCCGGTTACTGCCAGGTTTCAAGCTGCCCGGTGGCTTGAGTGCGACCTTTTTGTGCTCAGCTCTCGGCCGGACCCCTGCAGCCTTCAGGGCATGCAGGTTCTGGTCTCCTTGCAACGGCTCGAACAGGCGCAGCTCATCCAAGGGAGCTGACAGCAACAAGTTGTAACAAGTGGCAGCTTGGCGGCAAAGAAGCGGGAAGGACTCTTTGTATCAATCATTCCAGGTTTATTATTTCCTGAAGGGGGTTGCCACAAAGAGCTGAGATCTGAGGGTGTGCAGGGGTTTAAAAGGGGTGAGAAAAAGGGGCAGTCTAAGGGGAGAAACAGGGGAATAAACCAATAGGGGAACAAGAAGCGATCGGGGAACATCCAATGGGGAAAAAAAGGGGTGGAATACATTAATATAACCAATCAACAGAACATGATAACAGAACTTTCGAGCAACTGATGAATATTAAAATAACTGTGAAGGGATGGGGGAGGAGATGGAACTTGACTGACACTTATGAGCAGCGGGAAACTATCAATGCCTGTCTTCCCCATCCCCCTCAGATTCACTGCTCCGAGAAGAATAGTTTGACCATCTTGCTTCTTCATTAATCCACCTGCAGAAGGCAGGTGTGGCAGATTGTCCATTGTTTCCTGTGACCACAGCCACTGACTGGGTCACCGCTACAGACATATGTTTATATATGTGTGTGTATATGTATAGATACGTTTATATATTCACTTGTGTGCTGAAAATATTTGCTCTGCAGCTTTTTAGGAAACATCTACATTTTGTTCCTAATTTTGACTGATTCTTTAAAATTACGCTAGGCCGTAGACATAATTTTGTGTATAAGCAAGTACACAATATTCAGGGATGACTGTACATCTTTTTCTTATACCAACAGTTAGAGCTTTGAAGGTCCTTTGTAAGACAGACAAAATCCATTCTATTGCCTGACAACATAGGAATGAAAGCAATTACCTTTTACAGTCAATGACAATTTACAAAAAATAAATATCTGAATTATTTATAATAGTATAGCATATCTTATGAATTCATTATTCTGTGCTATTACAACACGACTATTTTGTGGGGATATGAACACGATTAGTCTTGGTACATCTGTAAAACTATTCTCATGGAGAAAGTTTATGTGGTGGATAATGCGAATGTGTTTACATTTTGCTGTTTCCTAATGTTCCAGGATTTTTCATCTATCCGTACACAAATAAAAGTAAACTAATGTCTTGATATTTCTTTTTCACTTAGCTGTAATTCAAGTTCTCTCTGCTCTAATGAGGAGGGTTTGATTGACAAAGGGCTTTCTACTGAAGAATAGTGGTATCTGGGCTTCCCAAGCTGTTGTCTTTCTCAAAGACAGATGGTAAATCTGTCAGCAGATGCATTCTGCACAACAGCAGCCCAGATGCTTTTAAGCTTTCTGTGTGAAGCCTCTCCACCCCTCAAGAGTACCAATGGGCTACTTGCCAGAGAAAGGTCCCCATAGCAATTAGCTGTCTCTGAATTCAACTCCAGCTGTCTGGAAAGTCAAATGAAGGCAGCTTGTTTGGTCATACACCATTTAATGTGAAGAGTCTGCTTCTTTATAATTAAAGCAGCCTTGTGTGTATCAGTCCAGCTGTGTTCTGAAAAAAACACCTATGTGACCTTCATTGTTTGAAATAGCAACTTTCCTTTTACTGTACCCTTTATTTTTCATATATTGAAAGCTATAGTTCCAAAGATTTTTAATTTTACCTTTTCTGAATGCATATGTTTGCTATGTATTCATTCACTATATCTTGAAGACACAGTGTTTGCAAATTATTTAGTGTACACTAAAGGACCAAAGGAGAAAGAACGCTGTGTGAAACTTTTTTCACATTATTCTTCACAGTTGAAGACTTTACACTTCAGCTTTGCCAGATTTCTGGAGCCATCTCTAGTATGATTAGAACACACTGTAAAATTGATTAAAAAGTAGAAATTGATGCTAGCAATTATAAAACAGATGAAAATTGCACTTTTTACAATTTTGACTTCTTTTTCAAAACAGTCACCTGTAATCAGTTCATGGGAGAGAGAAAATCCCCTGCAAGATTATGGACCAAATTTTATTTTCATCAATAAATACTTTTAGAGTGGGTTCAGTGCCTGAAACCTTCATCCAAAAAAAAAAAGAGAATTCTATATGCAGAAGTATGTATCCTACATATGCTCTTCCAAGATAAAAGAAACAAGAAATAGCTAAATTATAGAGAAAACAAGGCGACAATTTGATATATAAGTTTAGTATCATTCCTGTAACAACAATAGGTATGCTTTGATTTGATACCAGATATTTCCACTGCACAGGATTTTATGCAAGTTGAGGTCCTCAGAAAAATAATGTGACTGTTAAAAAATGATATTGTAGTTTTTTGAAGAGATTAAGTATTTGTGTTACAGACATGAGCTGTTTAAGATTAAGAAAATTGTAACGAAGATTGAAAAGAAATGCTAATTCCAAAATCAGTGAGCCAGAAGATGACCAAAAGATCACAGTTGGAAATAGGGAATGAATATTATTCAAATAAGGAACATTCACAACAAAGAATTTTTGGCAGTAAATAATCAGATAAATAATTATTCCCTTTCTCAGAATGCAAGGCTCTTTAGCCTTATGAGACAGTGGAGTGACAGTAGTCATGCAAAAAAGTGATGTAACGTGAAGTAGAAAAGAGAGGACTCCAGGGAGCTCCCAGTTTCTCTCTTTTTCCTCTGTTCCTGTTAGGATCAGCATAACAAGACACTGTTGAGTGTATTAGCTTGGCTGCAACCTAACACTTGTTCTGGAGTTAGCGCTGAAGTTAAGGCCTTGCAATATAAAAGCCAGTTACTGAGGCCTGGGTTTTAGACTCAGTGCAAGTACAGTCTGAAACTCGTTTGAAAACTAGTTTAACGGAGTCTCCACAAAAGTGATTGCAAAAATAGTAATGAATGTTACAAAAATGGCACCCACATTTTACAGAATGCCTTAAATACACTCAACACTGTGATTGGAATTTTCTCCTTTGCTTTCAATTAATCTCTGATTATCTGAAATCCTGTCACAAGCTTGCATATTACTTCATTCACCTAGCTACTATAATAAGTAGGGTCTGCTGTCCTGTTAATGGGAGACAAAAAAATCCAGCAAACCAATTCATAATCACGCTTCAGTGTGTACTGTACCCAATGCAATATTGATTTTTGAAGCACAAGCAATTTCTGGTTTGCAACAGTCTGGCAAGTTGCACACCACAAGAAAATTGGAAGTGAGATTTTCAAATTACTTTATGAAGCCTTTGCTCCTTTTCTATGTCTTACGTGCTTTTGCCATGCATCTCTAACTCAGAATGCTTGATATCCACACATAGAAATAGATGTTAAGTGAAAGAAGAGATTTTTTTTAAAAAAACAAGGAAACTTCTTATCCCATCTATGTAAAGCAGTCAAATGCTACTTATTTATGTGTTAACCTTAATTCTGTTTTTTTAACTGAAAATGCAGTTTGAACATCTCATCTTCTGTAGAAGACAAAAGGAATTCTATGTAAGAGATGCTTATCCTTCTGTTACAAATTCATTCAGCTGGCTATCATGTCAGCTTTTCCTAAGTTTAGCCTACCAGATTAACCATTAGAAATCAGCATATTTTTCTCAGGAAATCCATGTTTAAATTTCTAAAAGTTAATAAGCACCAAAAAGCTATCTGTGTAATTCATGATGTTATTCAAGTCTTGGGAGAACACATCATTTTTCAGAATATACTCTTATATCACTAGTTTTGGACAATTGGCTGCAAATATGTATGGGTCTGTTTGGTGATTAGGAGTATTCATGGCAAGGGGAAAAACTGTATGTGAGAATAATTTTATTTAAAACCAGACACAGAAGAAACTGATTAGACAAGATATCCCGTAGTCCAGCCAAACACAGGTTGCTCTTTAGGGTATTTAGTCAAATTTTCTTTAAAGAAGCTAATAGATGCATCATTTTTAAAGATTCTCTTTTCAGTTAAATATGGCAGCAAAGAATGGCTAGTAATTCCATTTGAATGCTGATCTTGTCTGTAAATACAGTATTTTAATGAATTATTTACACAAATTAAACATACGCTCCAGATTTCCCCCTCTTTCTTTTCCCCCTATTCAAGGAAAGACCATCATATTTCAGAATACTTCTAAAGATTTCCAATCTACTTTTAGTTAATGATTTACATTGTCAATATATTGCTTAGACATTACAGGTTGCTCATAAATAATGTTTCTGCTTGTTGCATGCAACAGCAATTGGGAAATTGCCCTGTCATTACAATTCAATATGTTAGTGTATAAATTAAGATTCATAAATGACTCAACTGAAAGAAACACGTGGTCAAAACATGTGGCTAAATCATTAAGCTATCTTAGGAGATGTTTCAAATCATTTATATTGATTAATTACCAGACCTTAAGTGAGGTAAATCAAATTAATGTTAATGACTTCAATGCCATTATGTCTTCTCATTGAGAGAAAAAGCAACTTTCCCTGGAAATGTCATGAAGTTTTCCCCCATTCCCCAATGTAGGTCTTCAACTGGAGTATTTCATCCATTTTTGTACAGTGAACTTTAAGATGTTACATGCTAAAATGCAATCCAGAGGGAAAAAACAACCGGTGAAACAACAGCCACAACAAAAAAGATCAAATATTGTCCAATGAAATAAATAAAAATATTTATCCTAAAACCCAGACATTTAGAGTTTTAAAAAGTCTTGAAAGAGTGTTTTTCTGTGTTTATTGTGTACCAAAAAAGCAATAGGTTTAATAGCAAAATTTTAAAAAAAAAGGAGATTGAACTTTAAAAAGGGTTTTCTAAAAACCTAGGAGTAAGAAAAGTAAAGCATGAGAACAGTTGGCTGAATGACTCTAAAGTATATATCACTGAGGAGTTTAAAAAGGAATTAGGTAAATATGCACTCAAAATCTTATAAACATAAAGAATCCTGTGTTGTATCAAAAGAGTGGTTGAGGTGATCTTGCAGTGATCCTTGCAAGATTTTTTTCCATCTTTCTACTATTACTGTTCTTATTTAGCTATTTATTCTTAAAAGAAAGTTTGATTGATTGAGCTGGAAGGAAATTTTTTTCCCCCAATTCCTACAGACATAAGTACAGACAACAGATCTCAAGAGAAGTTCTCATACACTCTGGCCTTTTTAAACTATAAAAGAGAAATGCGTAGGAAGGTAAAACATAAATAAACCACATATCAGAAGAAGCCACACAAATAATTCTTGGAGGAAATGCTGCTAAGGTGAACAATGGCAGACACGATAACCCTGAGAGAACCATCTCTTGCTGTGTTACATCATTATTAGACACTGAGTTTGTTGTAAACTCAAAGGCCTCTTGGTCCTGTTGCTGGGCCCTGCTATAAAAAGCCTGACTCCGTCTTCTTTGCACCCTTCCTTCAGGTATTTATATATTCTGATGAAATCTCCCCTGAACTGGGCTAAAGAGTCACAATTGTCACAGCCTTTTCTCATAGAAAAGATGCTCCAGGGCCTTAATCATCTTTGTGCCCCTTCATTGGTCTCTCTCCAGTATGCCAGTGTCTCTGGTACTAAGCTCAAAACTGGGTAGAGTGCTCCTGGTGTGGCCTCAACAGAAGGTTGACACCTACTGGCAAAACTTTGCCTAATGTTAGCCAGGATACCATTAGCCACCTTTGACTCAAGGGCACAGTGTTGACTCATGTTCAACCTGGTGTCCACCACAAACCCCAGGTCCTTTACATCAAAGGTTTTTCCAGAAAATCTGCCCCCAGAATATTTTAGTGCATGGGTTTGTTCGTCCCACAGTGCTGGACTTCGTACTTCCCCTTATTGAACTTGCATGAAGTTCCTGCCAGCACATCTGTCCATTCTGTTGAGGTTCCCTCTGAATAGCAGCATGACCCTCTGGTGTATCAGCCACTCCTTCCAGTTTTGTGTCACCAGCAAACCTGCTGAGGCGTACTCTGTGCACTCACCCAGACCATTAATGAAAATATTGAACAAGACTGGACGCAGTATTTTCCCCTGAGTTACATAACTAATTACTAGCCTCCAGTTACACCTTGTGCCACTGACCACCACTCCCTGGGCCCAGCCATTTGACCAGTGTTCAGTCCAACTCACTTGTCTGTACATCCAGCCCATAGATCAACAGCTTCTCTCTGAGGCATTTATGGGAAACAGTGTCAAAGGCATTACTGTAGTCACAATAAGCAATATCCACTGCTTTCCCTTCATCTATTCGGGCAGTGATTTTTTAGTATTTACACTGCAGTTTGCGTTGGGTATAATTTGTTGTTCTGCTGAGTCAGAGGAAACTCCCAAAGCTGCAACAACTCCTTGCAGGCTGTGCATTTCCCGCACCTTTTAAGCCTTCTGAAGTGCATTAACTCTCCTGCACATCCTGTTTTGGGTCTGTGCATGCTCCTTTAAATCTGTGTGCGTGTGTGTGTGAATAAGCTATAGCAAACGTACTATGAAAGTTGCTCTGCCAGATTCTTCAATGCTTTAGATTTGTAAGTTAGGCCTTACATTGAGTTAATGTTGAGCTATAGTAAATTCAATATGAATCTTTTGTTAAATTGCTTAACTTAAACTATCAATTAAGTTCGGGCTAAAGTGCTTTTAAACCATTAGACCTGATCTGTTTGTCAAGTCTGGGTCTCAGTTTGGCAAGGAGGTCTAGTCTAAATCTTGTGATTAAATGGGAGGGTCTCCCTTATTCCTTTTTATCCTTATCCTTTTCTACCCTTAACTTTTTCTCCTCCCTGCACCTCCAGCTTCCAGATAGATAATTTTTGAAATTATTTTGGGTTTAGATTTATTGATTTTAGATTTTGGTTTGTTTTTTCTCTGTGTGCCTTAGCCATTTAGTAAGCAGTAGAGTGAACCTTGCCAATAAACTTTGTCATGCTTTTGTTTATATACTAAACCTGCTTTTACCAATACCTTTGATGGTGATTCTTTAAGACACTTCAAAGAATTCATTAATGAAAGAATTAATCAGATGACATGAATATTGATATACTTATTTGTAATATGGTAATACCTAGGAACTTTCTCATCATCAACTAGAATTCTACCACATAGTAGACAATAGTCTTATTCTGTGGGAGAAAATTCTAAAGCTAAAAAGGAAAACAAAAAGGGGAAATAGATTAGAAAAGAGAGAATAGAAAATAGAAAATAAAGATGAAAAAAGGAAAATGAAACACAAAGGGTAGAAGGAGAGGAAGAGGAAGAAGAAAAAGAAAAAAAGGAAGAAAAGAAAAAAGGGCATATTTTGTACTAACTGATAACTTCTAAATGATTCGATGTACTTCTCCTCAAAGGAAAAAGTGTTGCAACACAAAAGCAAACATTTCCTGCAATTTTCTCTGTCTTTATGATAGCTGTCTTTACCCTACCAAAAAAAGTGAACCTCCATCTCAGTAGCAGCTGCACACTGTATAGAAGAGAATTAATTCTGTTTTAGTAAATACCAGCCTAATATTCAGCATTTGTAAATTGATGTCTTTATGCAAGTCACTACATAAAATAATGCACAGAGGAAAATGTTTTTACTACAAGAATTCTAAGTACAATTTTATCTGTAGTTGTAATCTGTTATTTGATAAATATAACCCACAGAAAATTTCCACTGACATTGCAATTTGCACCAGGAAAATAAAAATCATCAGACTGAGACTTTCATTCTTCTGGATTAAGAGAAGCAGTTTCGAAACCAATATCTCTGTTGATGATCATATTCTGGTCACTTAATTAATTTTTCTTTCGTCAAGAAAGGACATAAAAGTCACAATTATGAAGAATGAGACTTTAAAAAAGATCAAGTTTCATTCATTAACATTAAATTCTAAGCGCTGGAATTCATTCTGAATCTTTCACAAACCAGATTGCACTATCCCTCCATTTCAGATATTTAGTCACTCTCTCCAGTATTCTACATAGTCAGAAAACAGATACAGGTTTAGAAGAGCTCAAGATCTAATTCAGAATAGCACTTCATCAATATTTAATTCACAGATGTGTTTCCTTAACAAGGTGTAAGTAAAGTATCGGTAAGAAAGCCAATTATTTTCCCTTGTCCCATACCAGACATTTGAAAGCTCCCTTGCAGCAGGAGACAAGAAGGACTGGGGAAAACTCTTACTAATACAATGAAAGGTACACAAAGGGACAGAGACAACAGCAAGGTGAATTCAAAGCTGAGGCAGTGATAGTATTTCCTTCATATATGACTGATTTCTAAGAAAACAGTTTTTCTTATAACACACTAGATTTCCCTTCCTCTTTTAAACTCACAACTCTCTTATTCAAACTGGACAAAATTTACTGTAATTTCCCTCAGCAATAGGGTAGGGTTTTTTAAAATTGAATCCTACTTTGAAATTGATTATTTAATTCTTGGTTCATTATGTCCCAGTGATTCCAATATTAAAACTGCTAGCAATGAATATTACAAAAACTCCTCTGCCAGCCACACAAACAACCTGAAAGTCAACCTGTTTCCTTCCTTTAATAGACTAATAAAGATTTTGAACATCAAATTATACCTCAATTACAAATGTGTAGCTTCATTGTCTTCTGATTATACTTCCAATGACACCTGAGGCACCCTATTGCCATCAATGCTTTTATGCATGTATAATCTTAAATAATTAACTGGAATCTGCTCAACCTTGTCCTAGCTAATGCTCTAAAAAAGATTGCATCATGCCCCTCTTTTTTAATATTTCACAAAAATTAACATAGAGAAAAATAATTTTAGAAATCCTACTCTTTTTTTTTGTGACTATTATGCTGATTTTGTCAGGAGTAGACTAAATTTTTCATGCAGTTTACATATGGGCTGTGTTTTGTATTTGTGATGGAAACAGTGTGGATAATTCCGAGACGTTTTCATTATTGCTGGTCAACGCTCACACAGTTAAGGTCTTTCTGCCCCTCACCCCACCCCACAAGAGAGATGCACAGGGAGCTGGGACATGATCCAGCCGGAACAACTGACCCCAACTGACCAATGTCCGGACCTATGGCTTTATGCTCAGCATGTAAAGCTGGTGAAAGGAGGAAGGAGGAGACACTCAGAGAGGTGGCGTTTGTCTTCCCAGGTTGCTGTAATGCATAAGTGTTTCTGGAGGTGGCCGAACACCTGCCTGCCCATGGGAAGGGGTGAATCAATTCCCTTCTTTGCTGTGAGAGCATACACAGCTGTTGCTTTATCTCAACTCATGGGTTTTCTGTTTCACACTTTTGATTCTCTGCTCCACTCCACCAGGGCGAGGGAGAGAGCAACTGTGTAGGGCTGAGTTGCTGGCTGGGATTAAACCACAACACAATTCTTAGTAGAGAATACATTTTTAAGGAGCATCTATCCATTTGGTCAGAAGAACAATAGAAATCCTATACTTAATAGCAGTCATCAGCTATGTCTGTATTGCTGAAAAAAACCCTGCTGCAGATCTTTGAAACCGAATTCACAGAGTAATGTATATTCATGAGAAGGAGAAGAAGCTTCATGCACAAGAACAGACTTGAGCCGTCCATACACTGTAAATATAGAATTATAGTGTAAAGTCTAAGATAGTGAACTGTCCTTCAGCAATTACTTTTATCCTGTGGTCATGCTTTAGTTTTTAGTTTTCAATGCTATTTCAGTTCTAGAGAGGAAGCTATTAGAAAGCCATGTGATGGATCCAGCTAAGTGATGGATTTTAAAGGACATTTTGGTCCCTGAAGACAGGAGTCTATTAAGCAGGGTTTTTAAGAGTTTCAGTTCTAAATTTCAGTTGGAATCAATTGCTAAGATCTTAAACACCTTTTACAAGGCAATAGCTCTAAATTTCGCTTTGATCACTTGTGATCTTCACTTCATTCACTTTTTAGTAATATTTTGCTCATAATCGAATTGTTTATTATCTAATAAAAGAATCGATGGAAAAATCATTCATGCCTGATGGAAGTTTTTTTTAAAACTCTTTGGAAGAGGAAACATCTTTGGAACCCATAATCAGAACACTTAAGTGCCACAGCAACGAAAACCCCTTTCCCAGAATGTGCTAGAGAGCTGTCCTTAGGGAAGTAGTTGTGCCCATAAACTCTTCAACATAACTGCAACATTTCATTTAGTTGGATGAATTTTTTAGCTAGATTAGTGCATCAGTATCCTCATATATTATTTTGTTCATATACTTCTGCATATGCTTTTATGTCTCCTTTAAATCCAAAATATAAATGCAATATCTCCAAATTAATTCATATCAGCTGGATTTTAATGTGATTTGGAATACTCCAAAAGTAACAAAATAATTATTAGACTGTCAAAGGACATAGACTTAATTTTCTAGGAAGTAACATCCATAATCCTACTTGAATGTTTTCATGCAGAGGAAGTCGCTGTTTCTTTCACACCAGTAATCTAAAACATAATTATATAGTCCTATCAGCATGAATGAAATGAGGAATAAATATAGTATCTCTTTAAAAAGAATCACTCTATAAAATGGGAGACATTTTGAGAATAAACATTTATTTTCAAAAATATTGTTTCAGATAGCTTTTTTTTTTAATTTTTCTCATCAAATCTTCTCATTAAAAACTTTTTTTTTTAAGGAAACAATGGAAATAAGTTTTGGGGGTGGTTTTTTAAAGATTTTTTTTTTTTTAACAATAGAGTTAGAATCATTCTTGATTTCGACAGACGAGGGATTTTTATTTATTTATGCACTATTTGTGATGGCATCTGTTCCAGCACTGGTGAACATGTGGAACTAGAACAACATAAACTCTAAATTTGCTCATAATATAGATATAAAATTGTTCTCCAATGATAAGACAATCTGACATCTGCTGTTCCTCAGAAGGAGGAGAATGACTAGATTGAACTAATTAAAAAATCCTTATAGCTGTCCTGCAGGGCTAAGGAAAGTTAAAACCTGAAAACCATAGTAATAGAAGAAAACATTTAGTGCAAATATGGGTTTTTATAAAAGAAAAAGTATATTTATGTATTAATTTAAGGCAGATCAGCTTCAAATTTGAATCTAAATGATTTCATATAGATAATCAAAGATCACATAATCACAGAGAAGTGAAAATATAAAGCATGTGGAAAATAAGTTTCAAAAAAACACTTTGGGGCTTGCCAGAAAATCCTTCAATAATAATATCCACAATATTAATTTGAAGTTTACAGTCTTAAGCTGTAGCAGTGGGCAGACCACCGAGAATTCACTGGTGGTCTGACCATTCATAGCGCTGCTGTGTACCTGTCCCTCCCCTGTTCACCCAGGACTGGCCAGATGTCACGGGCCAGTCATTTGCCTATTGGCTCATCTCTCGCCTTGCCCTCCCCTGACAGAGGGCATAAGAGATCCGGGCGAGAGACAAGCGGGACCACTCTTGCCAGGTTCACCATCTCACAGCTTGTTCTATGCACGATCCTTTTCCCTCTATGAGGGAAAAAAAAGAACGCAGATATATACGCAAGTGGTCCGTCTGTCTTTACCGGCAAACAGCCGCCACCGTTCTGCCCTGGACCGGAGCTCCTGGCATAAGGAGCTACTGAGGGCTGGTTTCGGTGGTCCAGAGGAGTCCAGAGACAAAACAGCAAAGATACATTAAGCAATCAAATCTGTTGTTCAGATTTCTTTTAAATACCTCCATTATCATCATGTCATGTTCCATTAGACAGCTACTCCAATAAAACTGCAACATTTCTGCTTTGGTAGGTCTTGAACTCATCACTTTAAATATCCTATCAGCTCTAAAACTCTCTGAAAGCCTGATTTTTCTATCCTTGAATTTGTTTTGCCTCATGCTGTAAAATCACAGATCTCTCATAAAATGAAGCCTGAAGTCCAGCTATGAGCAACTATAAATGCAATGCAGTCTAATCAGAATGAAAGAGCTTAATTTAGAAAACCATTTTATTAAACTTGGTTTACACAAACAAAACAAATATAAATCACGAAGATATTAACATAAAGGTATTTTACACTTTTAACAGATGAATTATTGCATACAAACAACCTCAGCAGTATTGGAACTGCCTCTGATCTGAGCATCCAGACAATATTTCCCTTTCAAATAGCTTATTCTGCACAAAATGTTGAAAATTTAAAATCTGGATGAAATTTATTCTAAGAAGACATTTACCAAGGGTTGAATTTTATATATGTTGCCTTACTGTATTGAACTACTATATCTACTTTTCACTTACAATCAGAATGGTTTGGTTTGAAAAGGACCCTAAAGTTCATCCAGTTCCCATTTCCACATCACAATAGACAGGAACATCTTCCGCTAGATCAGGTTGCTCAAAGACCTATCTAACCTGGCCTTGAACGCTTCCAGGGATGGGGAATCCACAGCTCCTCTGGGCAAGCTGTTCCTGTTCCTCACCATTCTCATAGTGAAGAATTTCTTTGCTGTATCTAATCTAAATCTACTATCTTTCAGTTTAATACAATTTTCCAGCTTAAAGTGTTTAAGTTGTCTTGATGACCTTCATCACCGTTACATAGAAGCAACTGTCATACCTTTGTTGCTGTGCACTAAAGGTTAATGAAAGCTATTTGGTATGCAGAAAATCATTGAATTTTATTAAAATAACCAGCATTTTAAATTCATACAGAAGGGTAGAACCAGATACAGGCATAAGCTTTCTGTCTCTTAACTCTATTAAATCATCATTCACTTGCTGCTATTAAATTTTTGTCAGTAAAAAAAATGAAGTATTACATTATATCCTAACAATTTCCTAGCTCACTCTCCAAACCAAAGTTATTCAGGTGATCTTAGCGAAAACTAGCTATTAAGAAAAAAAGAAAAGCTGATCTGAGAAAATTAATAGCAGACTTAGTTCTTAACTCATATGATTAGAAGATTTTACTTAAGCTGCATTAAAATAAAGTGTCCCAAAATATAATCAGTAATCATAAAAAACCCCCAAAAATTATACTTGAACATACATGAGGAAATGAATTCTCTTCCTCTCTCTCTCTTCCACCCGAGTATTACAAAGTGTTAAAATGTTATAGGGCCTGAAAAAAAAAAATTCACAAAACCATCTGCAACTTCTGAGAAGAAAACTCAATTAACTTTCTACCATATTTGAAACTCAGAATAAATCAGTGATTCTCAACATTATACAAATAAGGCAGCACCAGGAAATTGTGAAATAAAATAAGTGTATCAAAGAAGGAAAAAACTCTGATAGAGATTTTTAGATGAAAAAATAGGAATTGAAAATGACTGTAGAAGTCCTATACACAAGAAATGAAATATGAAGACTAGAAATGAAATATGGCAAACATCCTGACCCAAGAGGAAAGATGAGACTGAGTATTGAAATGTTATTCATCGATTTCTAGAAAGCTACCAAATGCAGTGCAGTCAGTAGGATACCTCTAGAGCTGCAAAGAGGTGCTTAAATGCAAATTCACACTCATATATCACAACCATATATTTCAAATTCAAGAAAGCTCAATACTTAAGCTTTCTCTCACATGTTTGGACATGATACACTGTGAATAAATAGCCAGTGATAAATAGAGAAAACTAAGTTTCTACAAACTGTTAAATAAAAGAATTAAATATATTTGCACTTGCATGGTCCAGATAAATTTTCTGATTTCTGTTGTATTATTAGTTCATAGAATATTCTAGCCATCTGTCAATCATGCATTTAACAAAAGAAAGCAAACTACCAGAAACTATTGCAAACTACTATTTTAAGTTTTTTGACCTATCTTTTCCTAGATGTTGCAAGAAGTAGTGGCCTGACTCCAAAGTTTTAAATTTGCCTTTGAATCATTCAGTATGGTCCTAATCAGAAATGTTACACTTCCAGAGGAAAGGAAACATTTCCTCCTGACCCTAATTATTGAATAAGTTGTGTTCTGAAACTTGATTGATAGCCCTTAAAATTTTATACTAGACTTACTGGAGAATGTTTTTCTCATTTTTGTGATGTTGAAATATGCTTTTTAAATTACTAGGCTGTATGCCTATCTTGTGTTAATGAGCTCCACATAGTAACTCCCCATATAAAACTTTGCTTTCCTCTACATTTTAAAATAAACTGTTTTAACATTGAAAACCCACCTATGTTTTTACCATGGATGGAAGTAAATGCATGCAGTTGATTGAGTTTTCTCTGTTATTTTTCATTATTATGTATAGCACCCCAAAGGGATTTATACACTAAATATTAAAGCAATATGTCTACAACTTTTAAATCTGAAGACTCAATTCAAAGAAAGTCTGAGTGAATACTCAGAAGTGTTTAGTCAGTCTTGATCTCCTTTGAAATCAATGAAGTGTTCACCACTGATCTCTTGGAAGCATTGCTAAGTTACAAAGAGCATAATTGTCCAAAGATGGAATAAAGTACTTAAAACGACAAAATATTTATCTTAGTTTGTTCGATTATTCATTCAAATTTCTCTACCTTACATTTTGGTAGAGATACACTCCTTTAAAATCCATCATCTCAGTTTTCATAATTCCCATGCATATTATAGGTTTTGAGGATGAGTGTTGGGCTTGTGAACAGATAACAAAGAATCAAACCAGTAAATAACAAGAAAGTTGGAGTAGAAATAAGTGAGAAAAAAATAGAATATTTTAAAAGAAAGAGACACAATAATAAGATCAATCTAAATATAATCTCCCTCATTAAACCTGGACTGACATACACAATTAATTCACCAAAAGTTAAATAACATTTAACTCTCTACATTATTCAGTTGTTAGAAGCACTTGTTAAGCATCTTTTATAGACATTTTCTTTCCAAACTTCAGAGATTACCAGAAAATGTTGCAAATAATTTTGGTTAGTATGAGCAGGCAAAAAACCAGCTACCATAAAGAATAAGGAGTTTTAAAAGCAGAAGTACAAAAGGAAAAATAGAAAAAACCCCACATTAATTACATTTTTAGGTAAATCAAGGCAACGCAATCTGATTGAATGACTACATGAAACAAACCACAACAATAAAATAATGCATATTCAGTAGGTGTGAACCTTGTTAGCCAACTGCTGTGCAGCTGCTACTTGATTCATTGAAATGGCAAATTCCATCTCTAATTTACAATGACAATTTGAGCTGGCAAGTATTTGCAGTGTAATTGTCATATTTTTAAAAGTTTTAGTAGATAAGAGCTACCACCGTTTCTTACAGTTGTGTATTCCAGCAGTAATTTTCAAGAAACTTTTGGCAGCGAGCTGCTCTATTTTATTACTCTGGTATTACTCCTTAGCAACCTGCATTCATTAGTTTGATAAATTTAGCCAGAAGTGCCAAGTAATATGTTTCCTGAGAGTCTGTTTCTTTGGCTTTGCTAAAAGTCTAACCTAGTACCAGCAACCTAGAATGTATATTAGTAGTGCACGCTTTAAATCTCCTGGTAATTAATATTTTTCCTTAAACTCTAGATTTGAGCACTCCAGATAAGTATGGAAATCCTGACATATAAATTATTATGTAGGATGCCTGCTTTCCAACTTTAATTTTTCACTGTTCATATAAAAATTTTGAGTTGAATGATGAATTAGATTCATTAAATTGTTTTACCATTATAAAGTGCATTTCTGTTTACTGATGTACACAGCTGAATTATTTTGAGGGATGTCTGTTGTGTTATATTCACATGACTCTCTGAAGATCACTGATTGTTATTAAGTGACATGGTTTATTTTTCCAGTATACATATTTTGGTTCATACACATTTCTTTGAGCTGCAATGAAGAACGGAAGTAATAATTCTAGGAATTCATGTTGGGTTGCTTTTTGAGTATTCCAAACAGTCATGCAAACCAAAGAGCCTGACAGCCATCTGAAGAGTGTGCACCCTCTGAAGCTGGTCCTGGCACCAGCTGGTGAGTGTCATGTCTGTGCTCTCCAGACTGGCCTAGTGCAAAGCCTCACAGCTTCAGCCAGCTTTGGGAGAGCTTCTCCAGCTACACCTCCATGTGCTCTACTTTTGGAGAAAGAGAACTGAGTGCTGTAAATAAACTTTCTCCAAATAAGTAATTCCTAGCAGTGATAATTAAATATAGCCTTACCTCAAAGTTAGGGATTAAAGATGAACCTCAGCTGTATGTCATAGTTACATATCTGCTATCTCACTTAAGTCTGAAACTGTTTTTGCTGTTCCCTATCAAGTTACTGTTCTATAATTATTCATGTTACACCACTGTCTGCCTTAATATTTTTCCCTGATGTTAAGCTATTGTTTCACTTGCTGGCTGCTGTGGAAGGCTTGCTCCCTCTTCTCAGGCAGTGAACCTGTGAGCCAGATTCAGAAGTGATGTGTAAGGTGCTGTAAGACAGATCACATAATATTTGCTTGAATTCCCTCAGTGTTTAATACTCTGCTCTTCATAATGTGAAAGGCAATGTAACACAATATAACTCTCATACAAAGTAGCTGAAAGGAGTTGGTAAGCTAAAGCATCTCTTTCAATAAATTATGCATTCTCCTAGCTGTTTATTATGTGAGCTAACTTTGATTTAAGTACAGGAGTTCTAAGGGAGAGAGCAAGGTAGTAGACACAGATCTGAGGTAATTCTGTTAGTTGTGGTTACGCTGGCAAGTTCACAGATAAACCATGTAAAAGTATAGGCTCTGTGTGGGCTAGTTCAGCTCAAAGATAGTTTAGCTATGTTAAAATTGCAGGTCTGCCTGGCTCCATGTATTTATGAAGATATTATACTCCCAAATCAGCAGAATCAAGCCTTCCAAAAAAACATTTTTTGTGGGAAATATAAATGAGACACTCATGCTGACTCAAAGAAGGAAGAGTATATCAAAAAACCTACTGATCTCTCTGGATTGTTTCCACTACTTTTAGTATCTTGTCTTCTGAGTAAATAAAATGGGGTTGAATATGAGACACTCTGTCTACATTACTTCTCAATTCTACATGGTGCATCACTTCTGAATTCTGTCTACCCTTCAATCAAACTATGTACCTATGTTTAGAGAAACACAAGTGTTTTATTGGCAGTCCTACCTATTAGGTAAAATAAAACATCCTCTTTTTAAAGCTAATTTTGTATTTAAAAAAAAGTTATGATTTGTTTATTTTGTTGGGGTGGCTTTTTTTGTTGGTTAGTTGTTGAGTTTTTTTGGTTTTAGAGCTTTTTCCTGAAAGAGAGAAAGAGATTTATTTTCTGCAGTGGTCTAAGTGAACCAGACTGAATTCTCAGGACACAGAAGACATTGTTGCACACAGTGGCTGGTGACAGACAGAACAAAATGTGAATCAAGGTGTCCAGAAGCTCTGGATAAAATATAGAAATAAATAAAAGTAAGTATATTGGGGAGTAGTAGTGAAAACAGATTGTGAGCATAAAGGTTGAAGAAAAAAAATGAAGTAGATGCCTTCTCTGAAGTATATCAATATTGCTGCTGCTGAGAAAAAAAGTTCAAGCTCAGAGAAAGCAGCTAGGTACTCCTGCTTCAAAAGTTGCTGGAGGGAGTGGCAGGAAAAAGAAATCTAATTTTTAAAAAGAAAAACAGCTCTGCAAGGGTGATTTTCTGCAAGCTCCCACAAGACTAGTGCCTCAATCCTGTCTGAGTATTTCCCCCAGGTATTTATTGCCTTCCATGATGCTTTATTCTGACAACTCACATTATACTGCAGAGTAGCTTATGGGAACTGAAGTATACATTAACAGGCTTTCCATATTCATTTTTCCAGAAGGTGTATGTGTTTGCAATAAAACCTTTGCACTCAATCCTCTTTGTCACAAGAAGATTGCAACATGTCTTGATAAATTCTAACCCTGTTGTGGGATTTTCAATAATAAAAATTTCAGTGTTGCCAATATGACTATATCATTAAAGAATGGATAATAAGGAAAGAAATGGCACTCTAGATCCACGCAAATTCTCCAAATCTGAGAACTTTGTACCATATGTTTATATTCATAGAAATCAATAAGAGCCATGACTTTTTGTTTCTCTTGAACGTAAAAATATTTGAATGCAAAAATTACTTTGTGTCTAAATTAATCTCCATCTTCTGTGCTAGTCAGTTTTAACTCCCTGATAGCAGAGAGTTCCTGCAATAATTGCCTTAAACAAGCATCCTGTAGGCTTTGCCTAACGTGGAATTATTTCTTGAGAAGTATTAATACATTAACTTAACATGCAGTTTGACTGCTAGAAAACATGACTTTTTCATATTTTAAACTTGGATCAAATATTAAAAATATGAACTTTTGCATCCTGCTCAATTTCAATGCAAGTATCAAAATTATAAACCATTTTACTGAAGCTTCAGTTTTGTCTGCATTACAGAAAAAATATAGAGAAGTCTATAGAAGTAATAGTATAGAAATAATTTTTTTGTTTTCAAGAGGAAAAAAGGGATTGTGCAATTACTTTGGGTTGTGGTTCTTTATTAAAAGTCTGCATTGTTTGTTAACTCCAATAATTTATAGACAGTCTCTTCTCTGTGACAAGACACAAAGTACTTATTTGGAAGCAACGTCAGACTAATGAGAACTGACATTTTGTGTATACAGCAGGTCTAGAATTTTGCAAACTCAAGAAGATGAGAAATTCAATGTCCTTTACTGAATTGATCATGTTGATGGGAAAAGTCTGCAAGCCACATAAGTACATGCCTAGTTCTAACAGTCCTGTCAATATCACTTTCTCTTTGCATGTATATGTAATCCTTATAGTTATTCCATAACAAAAAGTACTAAAACCATCTAATATTTTATTACATACCCATAGGTATTTGAGCTCTGTAATTCTAAAATCCCGTTTCTCCTATGTGGCATTCCCTAAGTGTATGTCAGGTTCAGGAGTGGAAAAGCCCCATTATATGCTCTGGTTCCTATTCAGTCAATTAGTATACACTCAGGAGTTATTCTTCTGTGGCACACCTACCCATAATTGAATTTATGTCAGATAAGATGCTGTACTTATACATCCTCTGGGAGCAGAAATGAAGACATCAGCCATAAGGCACACAAAGATTTCTCTTCTCTATAATCTCAGTGAAACACATGCTATTTTTTTAGAGTATGGTGCACTTGTTTAAATAAGCTGGGGACTGATTTACCTGACTTCTTATATTCAGTCAGTGCTCCAGCTGATAATATATGAAGTCAGGCCATCCCATGGCATGAAGATGATAGATGACAATGTTTTGCTAATTTATCATTAACATTGATGTCAGAATGACCTATGCACTATTTCAGCAATTACAAATGTCGAAACATTTACTTTTACAATGAATTTGGGGCTCTGTTAATCAACTTAGACAACCACTGACTCAAAACCTTAATTAGTATACCCCTACCAGTTTTTCCTCTCAGGAGGATTCATTTCTTTGCAAAATCACAAGTCATTTTACATTTCTAAACTGAGAAATACAGGAAACAATTTTTTTAATAGTATTGTGTCACTTCCCTTTCTGGTTGTAAATTTCATTCTGAATATATCCAAATGGATCCAAAAAAGATGGTACTGTTAATAAATTATATGAAGGAAAGACAGCATATAATTGAAACCTGTTCCATTCACAGGCCCTCCATCTCTAACCCACACAGACTGAGGTACATTGAACAAGTTAACACTGATTCATCCACTGGTCTCAGAGAAACACAGTATTTCCTTGTGACCAGAGAATCACCATTTGTTTTTTAGTTGTTTCTTTGCAGCCTCTCCACACAACTCTTGCAGTGCAAAAGGGCAATGAACAAGGTTAGAATCTGGTCCTTGGTCATAATGTGATGTACAACCAAAAGTGAAAAAAACCCTAAAATACAATCAACTCAGAGAAACTTAATTAAACTACAGAAGAGTTACAGTATTATCACAATAGGGCATTCAGTTAGCACCCAAGGAGGTAAGTGATTAACAGATCCACGTACCAGGTCATTTTTCTTGCATAAAAATAAAACAATGGAAAATGACAATGTGTCTTTAATACTTACCATATTGGACAGTTAAAAACTTTCATATTCTGAAGGATTTATTCAATTATGTGAAAAGACTCGTTAAAATAAATACAGCATTTTAGCTCACCCTGTGAGAAACTCCTATTAAGGACAAATGTTTGAGTCAGAAAATTTCTTAAGCTTCAAAAATAAACTGTATGGCTGAAGGGGATTCTTCAAAATGCACACTGAAAATGTTTGATTCCTCTTCTGTTTTTACAGATGTAAATAGTATTCATTTAAACTGGCAAAAGCAAGTGTAGAATTCAGGCCACACTGTCTAACCAGGGGTACTCCAGTTTTCAATTTATAACTCTTTATTTTCACCTTTTTTAAAATTTTTTTTACTCAACAGAGGTAACACTTACAATAAACCTCCACAGTTAGAATCACAAAGAAATACCCTATAGTCAGTGACTGATTGTCCCTTGATTAAATGCTCCTCCAGACTGCATTTGTTCACATCACTTGTTTCTTTCTATTTTCAGGATCCAGAATTGCAATCAAGTCTCAGACATAAACAAATAATCACAGTCTATTTTAGCTGAAACGAGAGTTCTATTTACGCAGAGGGGAGTCCTACTGTCTTTTTCAAAGTGTAGAGAAGGGGGTTTGCCACATACATAAAGAAACGAAGCTAAACCTTTAATTTTTCTTTCTGACTTAGTGCCACAAAGTCTGCAGAGGGATGTTAGATCAAATGCAGAGTGTGATACCCTGTAATATCAACTCCCATCCTAATTTTGTAAATTCTAGTTCTTGCCTCTTCCTAAGGAAACATTCCCAGGCTCAGGTGTCACCTGCCTGTAACATTACTCAAGGGTGGTCTCTCAGGCTGATCTGAGCCAAATCTAAGAAAATATAAGCTGCTTTCCCTTATCTAATATTGCTACCCAAAGCAAACACTTTATAAGCTATCATGAAAATCATCTTCTTAAAGGAATTGGGTTTTAATTTTTAGGACACTTCAAATTGCTGTAGACTAATGTCATGGTTTAACCCCAGACGGCAACTAAATATCTTGCAGCTGCTTGCTCACTTCCCTTGCCTCCTGCCCCCACAGTAGGGAGGAGAATTGAAAGGGAAAGGTAAACCTCATGAGCTGACATAAGAACAGTTTAATAATTGAAACAAAATATTATAATAATAGTAATGATAAGGAGAGGGAGAGAGAGTAACAGAACACAAGAAAAACAAGGAGTGCACAACAAAATTGCTCACCACCTGTTAATGGAAATCCAGACCATCCCACAGTTAGCCCCCCTGAAGTGTAACTTTCCCAGTTTATATCCTGGACATGACATTCTATGCTATGGAATACTCCTTTGGGCAGCTTGGGTCAGCTATCTTGGCCATGGGCCTGCAGAGCCTTTCATGCAGCCCCTTACTAGCAGTGCATGAGACACTGAAAAATCCTTGACCTGGAGTAAGCACTGCTTAGCCACAACTAAAGCAGCAGTGTGTTATCAACATTATTCTCACACTAGATCCAAACACCACAGCACTGTACCTGCTACTAGAAAGAAAATGTACTTTGTTCCCAGACAAAACTAGGACCACTAATATTAGTCCAAAACAAAAATAAAGGTGCTGCAAATCCTTTTCTTCTGGCTACGATTTTAATACCTTTTCTTATGAGTGAAATAGAGTATGATTTAGGATGTGAGAATTTTACTTAATTAACACATTTTATTTTCCATATGTTCTTCAATAACTGTGAAAAGCTGAGCCTACTCTTTTGCTATGGGATTAATCATCATCAGACACAAACCCATCAGAACATAAAGTAACTTGTCAAAAATTAGCAAGCTCTATAGACTTAGCAGGCGTTACTACAGAATTAGTGAGTAGGCCATCTTTAATGGCCACATGTCATTATAAATGCATTCAAATTTCTATGCCCAATCTATGATTAATCCATTCTACAAATGTATTGAATCCACTAAAGTAGCTTGCTCAGGAGTTTGCCAGAAATTAGACAGCAGACAAATGAGTTAAGAGTTAACTTGTTCATTGAATGTACTCAAATAAATATGAAATTGTCATGCTCATAAAATCCATTAACTTCAGTACATAGCTTAGTTAATCACGGAGCACTTACAACATTGCTCATTTTGTGGGCCCAGTCCAGAGAAAGAAATGAGAGGGAACATCTCTTCTTTCATGTACAGGTTTTCAGACCATGCCCACATTCTGAAGGAAATCAGATATTTCAGTAGCAAATATAACATAGTCTACCAGCAATCTTGTTAAAAATTATCTTAAAGGAAATTATGTTACTTACCTGCAGAGCATTGTTACATTTTTCAGGCTGCCAATCATCCTTTCTTGGTCAAACACACAGTACAAGTCAGATTTTAGCCAAGATGCAGGTTCCATTTACAGCATATGCTGAAATAAAACATCACACCCTTTTCATGCCAAAAAAAAGGTATATCAATAACAACTTATTTGATGAAAACACCTTGGACCATGATTCCTTTAAAGAATAAGGAATATGTAGTGGAAAACACATAACTATAGATACAGAACATAGTATTTCCATCTTTGGTGAATAAATTAATCAGAGTCCTAGAGCCATAGAGGCAGACCAGAAACTGCTTGTTCCCCAAAGAAGCAGGGTCAGCCGAGAGAATTAGCTGCCGTGTAATGGGGAACATTGAGGGGAAACATGGAAAGAGGACTCCACAGCATGCAGGAGCAAGACATTAACTGAAAGGCTGTAAATTTGATGGGCATGAATTGAACTGCATTGTAGTGAGAAAAATAAGTGTATTTTGCCTATTTTGCCAGATTGTATCTGGATGTGTTTTGCTACATATTATGCTAATAAAGCATAACTGGAATCACCAGCACATGCTTTGTGTTTAATATTTGCTTCTGCAAAGTTAACCCCTACAAAACAAAATTTAGAATCAAGGGGGTCACAGACTTCAGGGGGTATTTATAGTCACAGGTGTCAGTATCAGGGTCATGGGTTGCCAGCTCCCAAGCAAGGATGCACCCTCTGTCCCTGACAATAGGGGTGCAGGGATGCAGTGAAATAGTTTGAGAGCAATCACAGCAGACTCTGAAGTACCCAGCAAGGGAGGATTTGGCTACGGTTCTCACAGGGTCCCAATATCCCCGGATGCCTTAACATATTGTACTGAGGGAAGGAAACAAAAGACTGATATTATAGTAAGAACACAGGATGACCACAGAGACTAACACAGTAGATGCCCTTTTAAATGTTATTAAATCAATTCCACACAAATCAATTCTTATTGAAATTACATTTATCTAGCCTCCCGTTCATTGTGCTCTGAGCAATAATCCTATTTGTTGCTATTCTCAGTGACCCCTGGGATAATAACGCTTCCTTTTCTTGCTTCATACATCTCTTGGTAGTAATGAGTTTCCCTGTGCACATGCACTTTTAAACCCAGAGTTAATAAGGCAGTCACTACTTTATAAGAGACTATCATACTTGTTCCTGTCACTTGATGTTGCACTGTGACATATGTCAAGAGATAAATTTCTTTTCCTGGGCATAGGCAGAATTTCAGTCTGTTCAAAAGTTCTCAGTCACATATATCACATATGTTTCCCAGTTTTGGTTCTTCAAGGGCCATAGGGAAGGGACCAAGTGGTATTTATTTTGTTTCTCCAGATTCAGAAGGTTATCTTTTGAAGACTCTACATTTTGGGTTAGCAAATAGAAAACTGCATTGAAAGAAAGGGCGTAAACATGAGTCAATATTGTATGGGACACAATATACAATCTCTGCGTATTGCTGGTTTGTGGGTGTGAGACAAACGTTTACACTATAGGTCATATACATGTTGAGGACAACAACACATTAACATTTGATGTCAACAATTTTTGTGTTGAAAGAGGTCTCCTGCCCTATGAATCTCAAAACTAACAGATTTTCTTTGCTGGAATATAATTGTGTTAATTGGTTTTAAACATGTTCTTTTTTTCTTTCTGAGTTCCCTTTTACAATGATAATTAACAGTTTCCTATCTTAGGCTGATAACTTTATAAAACAGCATCAGAAAACAAGTGGTCATTAATGCAAACAGCTTGGAAGGACATGAGAAATCATAAGAAAGAACAAAGGACTTATGCTGAAAGAAAGTTAGTCCCTTCCCTCTTCATGTGAGCTAATTTCTACTAAAGCATATGAAAAACAGTTGCAACACCCTTGGTAAATTACTTTTGCTAACATGCTAGCTCATTTTATCTGGACACTGGATCAGCTATACAGAAACAGTTTCCACAGTCCCTAATATTTCTTCTGCAAGGCAGAAAAACATAAAAAATGTTGCTAATTCCATATGACTGGATCACAGATCAGGGCAATGCTTGCTCAGAAAGAGCAAGGATTTTTCTTTAACTTTCCATTTTCTTTCTCTTTTAATTCTTATTTGGAATAATTCAAAGTTCAGTCCTTATTCACAGCTATAAAGCACTACGTGCATACTTATAAACAAGAAAATATTATCCTTACTGACTTAAACAGTGTACATAATCATTAATGTATTTCTAGCAGTTAAAATGCTATTTATTTTAAAATGATCTGTATATTTTAACAGATATAGGAAAATGCTTAGACTCCCTCATCTTGAATTTTGCAAATCTTCTTGATTGTTTAATGGAGATTTTAAGGAGTCGGACAGAAAATATAATATTTGACCTAAAAAACCACGATGTTCCTCTGACTCATTTAAAGAGCAAAATTTAATCTTTTTTTTTTTTTAATAACAAGAGTATGCTTGTACGGGTACATAAACTGCATAGCAAAATATAATATTTTCTTGTATTTCAAGATTTTATTATAAGATCAGTAATTTTTATTATAACTACCATTTCCTCCTATTTTTCCTCTTAATGTTACCATAAAAACCTGAAGTGGTATGTCTGCAACAGGAATGTTGAAGCAAAATTCCATCTGAGATCAGTTGGATCTGTCCATAAAATAAAAATTAAAAAGTCACATGAGTTGAAAGTCCTGACTAGATAGTTCAGAGCTTCTGGCATGTGTATTATATCTGTTCATGTAATAAAAACCACCATGGAAATTTAAGTCCAAATTTAAGTTCAAAATAACAGAATAACCCCATTAGTTTTGTCCTTGCATAATATGTTGTCTTCTCTGACTCTGGTAAGTGAGTCAGAAAGGTTTAAAGGTCTACCTTTAAGTTCGCACTTTTGTAAATCATCTTGCAGTATTAAAGTTGATTTTCTGATAAAAGTTTTTTTCTGTTATGTAGCAAATGACATTTATGTTACATTGTTAATCAAAATAATGATCAGTGACAAAGCAAGAGATTATTACTGTGCAGGAAGGAAGAGAAATATTTTTTTACACTGAAATTTTAGGTGCTTAGCAATTTTGGCAAGAGGATCTCTAAACCTATTTAACTGAAGGGTGTCATTTACAAAATTTTCATGGAAAATATTTTTTACTAATTCCAAAAAAAAAAAAAAAAAAAAAAAAAAAAAAATCAAGTGTCATGGTAAGAACTCAGAGAATATTCTGTTCCATGTGGATCATAAGAGATCATATCCCAGCCTTCATTAATAGAGTCTAAAAGAAATTTGTATACTACCCAAAATATCCACCCAAAATCAATAGAATCCAAGCCTAAATAATCATACTTTTCTTTATTATGTAACATTTGGTCAGAATTAAATTTTTTTTGCACAACATACCAGAACAAAACCTATACTGATAACTCATTATAAACACAGTGAACTGTTGATTTGTACTGTGGTTTTATAAAAATAAATTGCTTCTATGTCTTTACTGCTGCTTGGCAATAAAGCTTCAGCCTAGAAGGACACTTTTGATACACAATTATCTACAAACAGTCATCAATCATAGGAAATCAGAGCATAAAGAATGTTGGAATAAATAATGAACAAATATCACCATGAGCCAAGGTCTGACCTTCCTCCTGAGTTTTACTCAGCCTTCATTTAGGCAGACGTCTTTTGAAGACTGGAATTTAGAAATTAATCATTACCTACAGCTCAGCATTTGGTTTAGTCTCTGGTGTCTGCAGGACAGTAAGACACCCATTGCTTCCTTTCTGACTTGGAGAATGGTTGGTAGGACTTGCAAGGGTAGCACTTGCAAGTTTATATGTTCTTCTCACATGAAAGGAGGGTTTCCTCAAACACTTTGGTTGGTCTGTCAATGCCCCAGGAAAGCTGAAAACCTTGTGCCCAACCAGTCTGTCAGTGCCCCATTGTAGGGACCCCAGTGAACAGCCCGCTGTACCCGAGAGCAGTTTGAACAACTTGTTCCAGGACACGCACCAACAGCGTATTGGAGTGAAACCTTTACTACAATTTAGAGAGACTCCGTCCTGCATCTCCCCACTCTCAGTCAGGTATGTTCTCCACTGCCAGCAGCAGCTGGTGCCCTTGAAGGACTCACACTAAACACTTCATGAAATTATTTTGTGAATTAATAAATTTTTTTAAAAAAAGTTTTATTAATTTTTGTTTTATTAATAAGTATACTGATAATAGAAAATTGTGACAGTTTTGAAGATTGGCAGTAATAGTGACAGACTGCAAAGACAAATTTAAAGCAACATACAGACAAACTAAACATTAATGAAATCTAGTTCAAGATAATCATTTAGTACCCATAGAATATGGTTCTTACCCAATAGGTGCCCCTATGGGGAAGAAGACAATTTCAACCAATCAACTGATCCCCAAAGTTATATTGGAGCCTTCCCTAACTTCTCCCCATGCCTAACTCATTTTTATACTTTGTCTTTACATTTAGTTGGAGCTTGAGTGGCTCTGGTCACTCATACTTTTATTACTGATTGGTATAAAATTCTCTTGCTTCACTCTCAAAAGTATAGCCAATAAAGCACAGGATGCCTGCCCAGTGAGGTGTGGTTGTACCTCAGAAGTGGGTAATTTTGGCATGGAGTTGTGTGTTAATATTGCAATTAGGTTATAATGAACTAAGTTCATCCAAGGAGAGTGATTTCACCACAGCTGCTGGTTCAGCAGCAAAACATCTTTTCCTCTCTGCCGAGGGTGACAGCTGCTATGCAGTTTATTGGCTACATGGCACCATTGGGTTCCCATCCCTGCAAGGATTTCAACAGAGTCTGGCCAAGGTGTCTCTACTTTGGTCCACCCTCCATTTCATCCCTCTTAGCATGTGCTTAAGGTTGCAGGCTCTGTGTGTGGTGACTCATTGTGAAATAGATCTCCTGCCAATTGCATTCCATCCTGAAAGTAGCAACTGCATTTAATCCTATAATTTCCAGGCTGTTATAACATCTGTTGGAATGTGAATATAAATTCCAAGTTTTCTAATCTTACTCCCAATCACATTCCCACAGTTTTAATTTATTTTTTGTTCAGATTTTCTATATTAAATAAAGTTATACTTCCTAAAAAATGTTACACATTTTAGTTTGAGAGCCATCTCATTTTCAGCAGATGCATTTTCCCCATCACTTATGTTGGAAACTACAAAGGTCCATAAGTCACCTGCAGCTTCAATTCTGTGAAACAACAGCATCAAATGCAGTAATTTCCACTGCTTATATGACAGGGTTTGCTCCTATTGATCTGCTTCCAGAACTAAAAAAGGTGTCCGATAATAACAGAGGATCCAAGAACTGACAGGATGTTTCACTCACCAAAGATGTGACATAGGATGATTCCTGGCATGCACAGTGTTTGTTAGTATGAGGATTCAAGGCATCAGTGGGACAGACTTCTGGAAAAAACACACCCAAACAATACAGACAGCAACTATTGAAAGAAATAGTGAATCCTTTTCCAAATCAGCAGAGATGGGTATATGCCTTCAGGAATACTCTAGTTAGTCCATCCAAGTGAAATGCAAGATATTTACATAGAAATATCTGCTGGCTGCTGGCTGCTCACTGCAGACTGATGTGTACAAATATCCCTGATTTGGAGGTAATATCTAATTGCAGGTCTTCTTCAGCTCATATTGTTGGCTGTTCTCAGGTGGATTTCTTTACTGCAACTCTCCCAACCTGCGGAAACAATTTCAGGAGTATTTCAAGAACTTGCGTCTCAGATTCCAACATCCTGTGTTCAAAGCTCTGAGGTACAGATTAATCCCTTTTGGCCTAAACACTGTTTAATTACTTGTGGAGCTCTAAAAAAAAGTATCAACAGAAAAAGTTGAGAAACTTGCACAAAAATACCAGAGACTTTGCTGATTTATCAATGAAGGCTGTAGAAAATAGCAGCAGATAGGGAATAACATGGTTTCAAAGCAGAACAGGCTAAACAAGAGAGTTATTTTATTGACTATTATGATGTGGGGTTTTTAGATACTGTTTCTCTCTCTCATTTTTGCCAAAACACCTAAGTTGCATGCTTCTTCTCCTTGTATCCTGTTCTATCTAGTTCATTCCCTTCATCAAATATCTTGTTCTTTTGAATTTCTGTCTTGCATATTTAGCACTCCCTCCTCACAGTGTGGCGATGGAGAGGACCTCACTTAAGACAGCGGTTCCCACTAAAGAAACTTGAAATAATAATAATAGAACATTCAAGCTCAACATTCAAGCATGTCTCTGACAATAGTGCATAAGTCATTAATTGCCATAAAATGTTTGCATCTTTGGCTCCTTCTGACTTCAGTGAGGGCTGCAGGTGCTCAGTGCTGTGCCAGATGAAGCACAGAATTCCTATCTATTTCAGAAACTTTACTCAGTTTCTTCAGTCGCCTTTAAGGTATTTGGGAAGCAACATGCATTTTAAAGGTCAAAGACGGAACAAATCTAATCACTAGTATACAGTAGTTTTTACAAAAAAATGGATCAAAATAAGTTTATTGTAACTTCATTGTAGCTTTTCTATAAGAAAACTACCACCACATGTTTTTAACTAGAAATACATCCAATACAAAAATCAGCTAAAAGTCCAGCCTACATTATACCATTCATTTTTCTTTACTTCTTTCTGTTAATCCTCTCACTACTCAACAGGTCAGTTACAGATTTCACCTCATTGAACCAGCTAGAAGATTGTTCAAATCTATAAAGCACCACTTGGCTCCATTTCTGTCAAAACTGCTAAGTCACATTTGCCCAAGATCTAAAAGAGATTATTCATAACAAATGTATTGATCTATTCATAACCATTTTAGCTGAAAGACTGTTTCATAAAAGGAACCTCCACTGTCTGCAGATTTATAACTCCATAGTAATGATATGTTTGAACTGCATGAAAGCCAATGTTTTTTTATGAACCCATTATTTGAAGCTACTGTACTTTAAAGTGGTATGCAGAATGGAATGAAATGGTTTCATTTCATTTGTCTTACTTAAAACTTTCCACTTTATGCAACTGGGAAATTGAAATCATGGCTTTCCTAGCACATCCCATGAAGTAAAGTCACTAGCATAGCCAGCATCTTCCTTTTTTAGCTGAAAAAACATGAATAGCACGTCTGTTATATTGCAAAGTCTATATATAGACTCTCAAAATATATCTAGTATTTCAGCAAAATCTCATGCCAAGTTCAGTATCTTTACATATTTCTGCACATTTTGCATACCACTTTTTGAAATATTCAGATGTTATTCTTAAAGTTATTACATGTATTTTGAAATCCATGCATAAGACAAGGTGATCAGAAAGCTTCCATTCACTCTACTGCTTTTTCTGCAGAAGAGAAGTAGCCACCTGAACAATGTGAGCAGCCTCTAGAAAGTATATCTCTTCTTTTGCTGAGAGGGCACAGTTAAAGTCTCACAAAACCCTGCCAAGCCTGTACAGAAGGATGGGGAACAGGAATTCTGTTGTTTCAGCAGTTTCATCTCCAACCCACAACACTGTGAGTAGCATTTGGGGAAAGATCTCAAAACAGATCAGGTCCCAGTGGTTTATGAGGTTCAGCTATATATAAATGCTTGTATGACGGACTGATGCTTGAAGAATCTGTTCTGTACCAGCAGTAATAATGCCTGAAGATTGGGGGTGGAGAAGGGGTTATGTTTTTAGAGGAATGGAGTTTGAAACACCTCTCTCAACAGCAATAAACCCTTCATAGCCTGATCACCGTGGTAGTTTTAGAGATGGGTGACCATTTGGGGCTTAGCAGTTGAAATATTTAACCCTGGTAACTGAGGTTTCAGTACACTCAGACCTGAATATATTCTCCTTTGTTTGATTTTGGGATGTCAGGGTCCATGTGTATTAAATCTAGTACATAGTGAATTTGACCCAGTGTGTTTTAAGGCTAAGCACTTCTAGAAATCACAGACTTCCAAAGGAAGACTTTACATCTAATTGCAAAGAGACTAAATGTTGTTTTAATCGCACTTCATCTGAAAACCTAACAGCTGACACTCTACTACAAATTAGAACTAAGATTTAAATAAAGCATATAATTTTAATTGTTTCTGATATGAGTGACATCAACAGCTGTTTCACTGAGAAGAAATGAAGAATGAAAGAGGGAAGGGGAAAAGGAAGAGAGAGAGAGCATTCACTGCAAAATTGTTTTGGTGCAATTATTCTTTCTGCTTCTCTTTCTGTGTTTCCCAGCTTGATACCCCTGGAAACTATTTCTGACAGCACAGAGTGGTAGACAATTTCTTAAATGTCATTAAACTCTGATTCTACTTTGTTTCCTATAAAGGATATTATTTGAAGAGCTTTGATTCAGCACTATACACTACAAATTATGCAACATATATTTTGAAATTTTCAATGGTTCTTATATATTAGATTGTTGAAATGTTCCATTTGCCTCAAGATTATTTCTCTGCTGTCCACATTTACTGAAAAAAACAAGAAGGAATTAATTTCAAGTCAAAAGGAAGTCTTTAATAGTTCCAGGATAAGTGACATGTGGTTTTCATTTACTTGCTTCAATTATTCTACTCAACATGCATTCTATGAACATATAATGAAATATAGAAAGCCACAGAAATTGAGAGAGAAGGCCTAAGAAAATAAATAAAGTTACCAAAGGAAGGATACAAAACAGCAACCAGTGAAAATATAAATATACTTTCTTATTAATGTCTCTCTCTTGTTTATCCTTCCTTTTTCTTCTTTCATTCTACTTTAGTTCATGTATTCCTGACACCCCTGACTGATTTTCTTTGGTTAAAAAGAAGATCATACCCATCCCCTCTCTTGCACATTAGCTCTACTAAAACAATTATCTGCAAAACTGAGTAACTATACCACATTCAACAGCGCTTTCAAAGAATAAATCACTGCTTCACATGGAAGCATAATGAATTAGGTTTTCACATCTTGAGCTTCATTTAGTCTTATCTTGCATCTGTGAGATTGCTGAAACAGTAAGAGCATAAAGTTTTTCCTGCTGATGCCAGGATTTCCATGTAGCACCTCACCATTCTGCAGCTCCTGCGACAGTTCCACCATCAAGTCTGCCAGACAGGCTTGAAAGTCTGAATGTGGTACCTGTCTTGCCTGCCAAGATTATATTTTAATCACAGCTCCTAGACTTCTTCACTTTCCCTATTTTTCCCTCTTCCATGATATATTTCTTCACTGAGTCTCTTTACACATCTGATTATCATTTATGAGGATTCTGGTGCTACAAAGGGTTATTCCACCACAACTGATCAACACGGGCATAGTCAGAAAGGAAACTAAGCTATTACAGTTGTATATTATTATGTGTTAGCAGAAATTATGGCAACTCTTCTCTGGTTTTATGACCTTGTAGGTACAATTGCTAGAAAAATTGACATGTTTACTCTGGAAAGGTGGCAGTACAATTCAAGAAGCTAATTCAAAGGGTTGTTTCATTGCAAAAGGCATATGTGTTAGAATAGTTCCAAGGTGAAATGTTATCAGCAACTCCAGTGATTAATGGTCCAAATTCCAGACATATCAACATATGGGGAGTTCTAATGATGCAGTAACAGCTTCAGAACCGCCCACTGATAGCCTGTGAATTTTAAGAATATTCCTATCTCCACAGCCCCATCATCCAAGCAATGAGCACAGCTTGTTTTTTTGTAAATTTGGACTGAAATGAAAGAGGAGAAAAGAGAGAGGTTATTGGCAAGTGTAGACAGTAAAAATATGAGAGCACTGGAAGGTTTTGTTGGTAGCTTACTTTTTTTTGTCTTTTGACTTATAAAATGTCTCAGAAATATTCCAGTATTGCCAGCTTGGATGCATTTGCTGAAATGTTTATGAGATTTATGAATTGAGCTTCTGGCCATTAACATTCAATTTTCAAAACAAAATCAAGTGGTATTTCACAGACAGTAAGTGTGATAGTGAAAAAAACCATCTTGTAAGGATTCCTCCTGCAGTGGATTTCTCTCCTTTTCTTCCCCTTTCTAGCCCAAGCCCAGTTGTGCTCTGAAAAGTGAAACCAAGAAGAATATGAAAATGACAGTCAGAAGTGGATAAACAAAAGTCTTTCTTTTCTGCCTTTCATATAGCATAAACATTTATCAGGCCCTATGACTATCTCCTCCTCTGAAGATAATGGAAGAAAATACTGCCTTCCCAATGGCTCCTTCTCAGGCACTGGAGTCCTACCTTCTCATGGAGACAATCATCATCATCATCCATGCTAGTTGGCAGAGGAATCAGTTGATCTAAAAAACCAGCACATAAATCATTTTTACATCTTCCCTCAATCTTACACAGATGGGTAGCAAATAGCCTGAATCTCCACAACGTTCTAGAAGAACCTAAGTGTCAGAAAGGAATTATCTAGCTGTCTAGTACCAACAGCAGATTTCCTCTTGAGAAGTGAAGCATAAGAGTAAACCTGAATAAAAGAGGCTTCCCTGTAGATACATCTGCTTTCCTTAGACACTTGTATTTTAGTGCAAATTGTTTGCTTAGATTTAAGGCTATGCAGTCCTGTAACCCTTTTAATACATTATTGTCATTACTGACAACAGGCTCTGTAAGGGTTATACCAGATCTCAGGGCTAGGACTTGTCTTAACTTTGCAATTTAGATGCAACAAATTGGTGCAACAAAGGCAGTCACCCTGTCTGCAATTTTACATGGCAATTGTGTGTGACACCCTCCTAGGAATATTTTTTGGAGGTACCAGACTACAGCCATTGCAGACCGACAGAACATGTTCTTACTGCACTATCAAGCATATTACTTAAAGTACCTCATCTCTGAGAAACCCAGGATGCGAAACTTTAATGTAACAAATCAGTGGAGAATGTAATATGGACTCTGGTTTGGGCATAATAACCTGAAGACGACCAAGGGCCAGTTTCATTACTTTATTCCAAAACCCTCTAATATCTGTCTGCTACTATATTCTCATAAATCCAGATCCAAACCTGAGTCCTGACACACCCTCAGAATGAATAATATTTATGAAATTTCTCAAATAAATATAAAATTTTTATAGGAAGACCCGATAGTTTTCAAGACGAGGAGGGCAGTCAATGTGGTGATGTTGACCATGGCTGGACACAGCCCAGGTAGGTTTGAAACAACGATGGAGGTCCCAGGTGAAGTCAGGGAGTCAGTCCAGAAAGGATGGATGCATCAGGCCAGAGAGATTAAAGGCGCAGACACTGGCACAGGCAGAGCTGCAATGTAGCTCAGGCAGGAACCAAAGATGCAAATCATCCTTCTGCCCTCACTTCTTTTCAGTACTTCTGAGGCTTTCCTGTGGTCAGATTCAAAGTTATATGATAGCAAACCAGGTCCTGAGCATCAGCAGTCAAGCCCTTAGGAGGTTGCACTTGGTTACTTGTGGGAACCCCACAAAGACCATCCTTCAAGGTCTACAGTGATGGTAAACAACTTTTCCTGTTTTCCAATGCATTTCACACTTCTTTTATTTCTGAGACTCTCCATCTACATAGTTATAAAAAATCATTACAGAAAATGTGTCATTAATTAGCACAACTCACCTGCCTATACAAATGGATATGGAAGCATTGATTCAATGAACACCTTTGATAGCAAAAGCCAAGTAAAACGCCCTGGAAACTTTTGTGATACTACAGTACAATATACTGAGCAGCATATACTGTCACAGAGACTTCAGCAGTAACAACCTGTTAGCACCTTACTTGTAAGAAGTAATTTTTCTTACTCTGTAGCAGAATAACTAATAGCTATGAAGTATTCATCAAAAAACTGAAATATTAGGCCTAGCTTGACTAAATCCCTAAATATGAATTTTTATCCCAAGCTCATACAAAATGCTAGAGTTAGCAAAATTTGGCAGAAAAATGTACATTTTATTTCAAATTCCTGCTGGTTCCCAGAATTGCAGAAATTTGCAGAAATGTTAAATTGGACATGCTAGGTAAGAAAAGGGAAATTCTACATTTCAGAACCTGAAAATACCTAGCTTTAGTATTAATAGAAATAAATATGCAAGGGAGTGATTTTATTTAAACCAGTTTTGTCAGACTTCATCTGTTTGAGTATGGATTTGAATGTATGAAAGTAGACAGTAAGAATCAGTGTCTGAACACAGAAACCGAGCGAAAGCATGGGAGAAATAATCTCAGTTGTGTATATACTGTTTATTAAATAGGAAAAAAATAAAATTGCATAATGAAATAGTCTTTAACAACAGTTCTCATACTAATTTCAAGGGGTTTGAAAATTATATTGCTTACTAAGTATTTTAAAGGCTTCCATTCTCAGGAAAGACAGGAACTTTTGAAAGCAACTATTAAGCTCTTTTGAAATCAGGATTGCATTTTAGGTCCTTAAGTAACGTTTCAAAAAAGTTGATTCAACTCTCCCTGAGATCTAAGGTCATTTTAAATTAATTTAATAATACACTTAATAACATTCTTTAACATCATCCACATAAAGTCACAAAATTTCATGACTTTTCAGCAACATAGGATGCTAAAGTTAGGGTGTTTGTGAAACTCAAATTTGACACTTCTCACGGTGTTGAGGGAAGATCAATATGTCTTTTATCTTCAGCATTTAAAGATGGCTGGGCTACCTATCAGATATATAGGCCTAGACAACAACTGCAGTTCACAGTTACATTCATGAGTCAAATCAGGCCTTTCAAACAATAGAACAAAGTCTCTCTGAACAGGACATCACCCTTTGCAGAATGCTAGTCCAAGTCTGTTGCATGAGGAAATGAGGACTTCTTACATCTGAAAAATGACAGACATCTGGAGTCACTGAATTTTATTATTTTGCCCCTCCTTAGAAGAACATAGAAAAAAAATTACACTTAGCTCTGTCTCTCAGGAATCTTTTAGAATCTAATAATATTTAGCAAAAGTTACAGACCAGCACACATAAAAAACACAAGAGAAAAATTTAAAAAACAAAAGGGAAAAGCAATTTAGAGAAAATTTAGAATACTGTGCTCAGTAGCCTGAAGGAAAATCAAAGAAACAAGCAGAAAATATCTATCTTCCATATTATTTGTTTTAATGATGGCAAGAAAAAAAATCATAACTCTCTAATTTAAACCCTGAGGAACAAGACAAACTTTAAAAATTATAAAATTTTTAAAAGGGTTTAGGGTTTTTTTCTATTTTAACCTGTTCCAGACAATGTGAAAAATAGTCTGTAGTGAATGAGATTAAAGAGATGTCACTGGAGAGCAGTTGTCTTTTCTGTGCTTTGTTCGTCTGATGACCCTTTGATTGAAGTCGTTTCATGTTTCAATATGAATCACAGACCGAAAATGCAGATAAAATAAAAGTGTCCAGTGTCATCTTCTCAGATAAAATTTGACAACAGACTTAAACTCATAATCTATACAAACAGCAATATCCAGTATTTTTATGCCGTTTTCATAGTACAAGTAATAGGCTGGTGAATTTTGGAACATATTTATAGTCTCAAGGGTCTTTTGCTCCAATACTTCTGAATCTGTATGTTTATTGGAGTTTCTGTTTTCCAGGAAAGCCCTGAATCTTACTTCATTTTATATGAGCCTGGATTTTTCCTTTTTTATCTCACTGCCTTCTGATACCAATACCCTCCACAGTTTTCTTCAGCCTTCCCAGTCTTAACATAAGGGTAAGGTTTATCCTTACAGTTATTAATAGCATTATGGTGATGCAAAAAATTTCCCCCTCCCCTGACAGGATTCCAAAACTCAGCCTCCATTGCAACAATACACAATTCAATCTAAATACTCCTCCCAAACTGGAGTTACCCTTTTCTCTTTTCTTTTTAGCAGATGTAATACTGAGGCATCCCACCTCCCCTTACTTTTTATGACTGAGGGGGAAAACATTCCACCTGAAAGCCTTGGATATACAAATCATCAAACTGTTTCACTCAGCTTTCTACCCTTGAACTTGGCCTCCTGTTTCCATCCAATTGTCCAGAATTTACGGGCTTTGGGCAGCTCAACCAAATCAGTCCCTAGGGTGTTCTGAAACCAGACAAGCTCCAGGAATCCCACCTACATATTTAAGGTTTCATACAACAAAGGGGGAAAGGAGGACAAAGTAGAGCTGACAGGTTAGCAGGGCTTCCCGTTATGGTTCCTTCGGGGAAGAAAAATAACACTCTAATGATTTAAACAGCCTGATGTGTGTTGTCAAGCCCATAAGTCAGCACCAAAGAATTATATGTAATATACCCTATAGCAGCTAAAAAATGCATTTGCCATAAAGCAATACTGTGTTATTCACCTAATATGCTCCACAAATCCAGCCCAGGCCCTTTAGTAGGTGACCAATTTAAATAAGGTAAAGCTCTGGAGGCTGGTTATTACCATATATTGTACCTTGCAGAACAGCTCTATGCTAATGATCTGCCTGAGAAAAATCTCCTTTGCATACACTCTTATTTTCTGGTCTCAGAAACCTAATTTCCACAATATCAAGGTATTTTAGAATGTAGTTAATTTTCATCAAAAACAATGAAATGCTTCCAATTTAAGGAGTCTCCACAGTGTTAAACCTGCAATGAATTGGAATGAAATGCTTCTCTCAGAGAAAAGTGGCAATCCAAATTACTTTGTTTTAATTACAAACTAAAAGCAGTACAATATACACATATTGGATTGACTTTTCTTAATGTCATCAGGGAAATTATTAATCTGTTGGCAGAGGTTACTGTATCTGCATCCACCTGTTGTTGTTTAACCCCATCTGGCAACTAAACAACATTTGTCTTGAGGTAAGATGAGTTTAATAACTAAAAAACACCAAAACATTTTAATAATGAGAGAGCGACAGAGGTGATGCACAATGCAACTGTTCACCATTCACTGACCCAGCCAGTCCCAAGCAGTAATTGGCCCCTGTCAAACAGCTTCCCCAATTTATGTATGAACCATGGTAATCTTAGGTCTGGAATATCCCCTTTTCTCAGTTCAGGTCAGCTGTCCTGACCATGCTCCCTCTCAGCTTCTTGTGCACCTGCTCACTGGTAAAACATGAGAAACTGAAAAGTCCTTGACTTAGAGTAAACATTACTGAGCAACAACCAAAGCATCACTGAGTTATCAACATTATTCTCAACTAATTTCAAAACACAGCACTGTACCAGGTAAAAGGAAGAAAGGTATTAGGTACTAGGAAGAAAACTAACTTTATCCCAGCCAAAACCAGGACACCATCTGAAGCTAGCACTTCTCTCTGATGCACAAGACATGTTAAAGAGACAGGAAATTTATTCTCACGCCTATTTCAAGGAGATCTGGCATAAATAGATTCCCAAAATTGGGGATGCAGGGATCTGTGTTAGTAGTTCCCAATAAGGTGCATCCAAGCCATCTCACTGCACATCAGCAAACTGTGTCTATCCCTCACTGCTGCTGCCTACTGGAGGCACCCACCATGTCAGTGTAATATTTGCTTCCTGGCCAGTGGGCTTGTTGCCATCCAGCACCTGCTTGGTGATATCCTCCAGCAGTCAGGTGTCTTTCCCTAGCAGTGACCTAGGAATCTGCTCAGGATTTGCTGTAAAGTTCAGCTGAATTTGGCTCTGATTTGAACAGGACTCTTTATCCTCAAGCAAAGCATCATGTCAGGAGAGGATATGAGCCAAGGTTTGGGTTTGGCCCTAATTTTTCAGCCTTTCTGAAATAAAATCTGAGCTAGCAGGAGATGAAAATCAGTAACAATGCTTTCCATGTAACTGACTATTATTCCTGTCACTTGGCCAAGCTGAGAAGTTGAGGGTTACTACATTTAAATACAGGCTCTCTTAACTTTCAGTGTTATTAAGACCTCATGAGTCACCCAAGGTAGTTATTCCAAGTGAGGGGAAAAGTAAGGTAGATAATGGAGCCTTCAGGCATGGAAGAGATTTTATTATTTCTGGGAGACATTATACAGAAATGTCAGACAGGACACCTACTGAAAACTGCTGAAACGTGTCTTTACTTAGCAGTGAGTATGCTCAAAGTAAATTCATTAAATTAACATTTATTTTAATAAAAGTGGAGAAATTGGGGGGAGGGAAGATTCTTATCTGATATTTACTCTGGTCTTTATTTTTCTGAAGATTGAACTGAATGAAAAATAATTATATATTGCTTTTACTTTCAGAATCCTAAAACACTATAAAAGTACTATTCCTCTGAACTTAGGTGAGATGAAGTGCAACAACCCTTCTGGTAACTACCATATACCAGAAGTTCCCACTACTACCATGACCTAATTTTTCCAGCCTATTTCCTTTCCTTCCCTTATGAAAGCTCTTCCCTACAACTTCAGTACAGTTTATTTTGTCTTTTAAGTATTAGAAAAGTTGTCTTTGCTTGGAAACAAACTCAGTTTCCAAAAGTAGAAAGCAAGCCTGCTTTTGAAAGGCAAGAAGTAGTAGCTTAAATGCTCATCAGATGCCTCAGTTTCAAAGTCAAAAAGCTTAATTAATAATGTAGCATTAATATTGCAAACAAATCAAAGGTCAGAATCACCATGTTGAGACATAAGTTTCAACTTTTTTGAAAGTGTATGTTTCCATATCTAGCTGAGTATGTTTCCATATCTAGCAGAAACTAAATTTAAGGACATTATTAGAAACATACTTGCCAGCTCAAGAGGTAATTTATTCAAACAAAGAAAAATCGTCTGTTAGGTTTAACAGCAGAAATCTGAGGAAATCTGTCGTAGTTATGGACAAAGGCCCTAAGATACTTCTGGTAATCATTTGGTCTGGTCTTTTCTAGTCAGTGTTTCCTCTACCTCTGTTCTGCAAGTTAATATTTAGAAAACCAGTTAGAAAATACCTTTTTGGTTTGTTTGTTTGTTTGTTTTTAGTGGTTTGGGGTTTGGGTTTTTTTTGACAGAAGTCTATTTAATATGCACAGAATAGATATGACAGGGATTTTTGTGGTTATGGTCATCAAATTGGTTTTCCTTTTAATCAGATACATCTAATTTCCTGTCTACTGCTGATCTATCCAGGGACAAAATGAAGTTCCAAGAAAGTCCCACTTCATCACATTTCATTACAAGTCGGGTTTGTATTCCTGAATTTTATAGGAGAAAATATTAGTCACACAGGTCCTTGTGACTGATTACTTAATATTTTCAAACTTGAGGATTGTACTTGAGCCAGTCCTGAACAAACTGGAAGCTCACTGCACCATTATTTAAAGACATGAACAGCGTCTCCAAAGCCCTGTCTTTACATTTCACGTCCAGTTTACTTTTTACTCATATAAAAGCAGATAATCTGTCAAACACGTTACCAGACTGCTTGTAAAGTTTTTTCAGCCTTTTTTTTTTTTTTCCTCTGAATGGTCTCTGCAGGTTTAACAGAATCAGAGAATCATCAAGCTGGAAAAGGTCATCAAGAGAATCTATTCCATCTTCAGCCTAGAACCACCAAAATCACTCCTAAACCATATACCCAAGAGCCACATGCAGAGGCCTCTTGAACCCTTCCAGAGACAGTGACTCTACCACCTCTCTCGGTAAGTTATTCCAATGCCTAATCACTCTTTTAATGAAAAATATGTTTCTAATATCTAATCTGAACATGCCCTGGCTCAGTTTAAGTCTATCTCATCTCATTCGTTCACTTGGGACATGGCGGAAGAGACCTACTCTCACCTGGTTACAATCTCTTTCAGGTCATTTTAAAGAGTGATAAGGTCACCCCTGAGCCTCTTTTTCTCCAGATTAAACAACTCCAGCTCCTTCAGCTCAGTTCTCAGATGATTTGTGCTCTGGACACTTCACCAACTCTGTTGGCCTTCTCTGGACACGCTCCAGCACCTCAGCATTTGTTTTCAAATGAAGGATCCGAAACTGGACACAGCACTTGAGGTGTGGCCTCACCTGTGTGAAGTACAGGGGGACAATCACTGCCTTGGTCCTGCTGGCCATACTATTGCTGATACAGGTCAGGATGCCATTGGCCTTCTTGACCACCTGGGCACACGCTGGCTCATGTTCAGCCACTGCCAACCAGCACCCCCAGGTCCCTTTCCTTTGGACAGTTTTCCAGCTGCTGTTCCCCCAGCCTGTGGCACTGCCTGGGGTTGTTGTGACCCAAGTGTAGGAACCAGCACTCGGCCTTGTTGAACCTCACACAATTTCACCTTGGCCCATCAATCCAGCCTGTCCAGATCCCTCTGCAGAGGGATCCTGCCCTCCAGCAGCGCCACTTGATGCCATCTGCGAACTTACTGAGGATGTCCTCAATCCCTGCATCCAAATCATTGATAAAGATGTTAAACAGTATGACCTCCACCCTGAGCCTTGGGAACACCACTAGTGATTGGACATCAACAGAATGCAGTTCCGTTCACTACCTCTCTCTGTGCCCAGCCATCCAGCCAGTTTTTCATCCAGTGAAGAGTACATCCATCCATACTACAAACATCCTGTTTCTGCAGGAGAATGTGGAAGATGGTGTCAAATGGTTTACAGAAGTCTAGGTAGACAACATCCTCAGCCTTTCCTTCATCTACTTAGCAGGTCACTTGGTCAAGAAAGAAAATAACATGTGCCAGGCAGGACCTGCCTTGCATAAACCCAGACTGGCTGGCCCTGATCCCCTGGTTGTCCTGCATATCTGTGTGATGACACACAGGGTGATCTGCTCCATGACTTTCCTGGGTATTAATGGGAGGCTGACAGGCCTGCAGTTCCCCAGATTATCTTTCTGACCCTTCCTATACATGGGCATTACATTTGATAATTTCCAGTCAATTGGGACTTCTCTGGTTAATCAGGACTGCTGGTAAATGATTGAAAGTGTCTTGACAAGTGCTTTCACAGCTTCCTCGTTACCCTTCAGGGTGCATAGACTTGTAGGTGTCTAATTGGCATAGCAGGTCACTAACCATTTCCTTCTAGATTTGCGGGCTTCATTGAACTTCCCATCACTAACTTCCAGCTTTGGGAGGTGGGTACTCTCAGAACAACTGGTTTTGGTATTAAGTTTGGTATTTTGCTTATTTTCCTTTCAGTTTGAGATACTATATTCATGTGCATTATTGTTATTTTAGTAGAAACTATTTTGCACACATGCAATTAGGATTGCTTTTGTTCAGACTTGTGTAGAACATAGGGATTTTTTTGCTTCACACTGCCAATGCATATTGTTTAAAAAAGTCACCTGCTTAAAAAGCAATTTACTTTCTTTAATGATTTTTTTCCCTTTTAGAAAAGAATATAACCGGAAAAAAACCAGTGTGTCTACACTTCTGTGTTTTAGAGAGGGGAGAGATGCCCTCTGGCACCTGTTCACAGAGGAACAAAGAAGAAAAAAAGAAAGGACATACAACTTTTATTCACCATAGTGTGGCTCCCTGGACAGCTCTGTGATGGTCCATCAGGAGCATCAGAAGGATCCAGAGGAGCACCCAACATCATTCACAGAGGTGATGGGCAGAAAGACTACCCTGGTTTTCTACTCTTCTCCTTCATAAGATATTTGCACTTCCTCAATTATCCAGACTTGCTCTTCATTCCTTTAACTTCACCATTTGTATATGCCATTTCCAAAATCTAAGTTAACATTTGGTCATGATATTTGCGCAGATAGATTTCTAAACACCCTTATACTCTTCACATTCCTTCCTTTGTTCTGGCAGTTGTATAAAGTTTGTCTGTTTGTTAATACGATTTTATTTTTCACCTACAGATTCACTTCTGTGTCAAGTGATATTTCAGCAAAGAGGAGACACATTTCCAAAGCATGATGAGAATTCAGTTTCAGAAAAAAAGAAGTTTTAGGTTTGTGTCCTATGAGTAGAAGAGATTGAAAACCATCACTGGGTCTGAGCATAGAGCATTTACCAGAGGACTCCCATCTTAGTAGGTAGAAACTACCTAGTATGTCCCTGGTACACATCAAAGCAAAAGTCAGAAAATTGCTTTTAACCTGATTAGATTAGGAAACAGAATGAAAAGTTTATAGTAGCTGCATGAAAGAGATATTGACATGTTATAAATCTTTGTAGCCCTTCACATCCCCACAATTTAAAGCAAGACAGAGTTTTCTTTTCAGTTATGAAAAAACCACAAGTCCCTGAGTCTGCCTGTCTTTCCATCTAAGACATGGACTTAGCACACAATTGACAGAATTCAAAAAAAGGAAACTCAAGGTACTAGTTACCATTTTATGACTGCTTACTTTGGAAAACTGCATTCAACCACAAAAAAAGTCTACTTAACTAGAAACACCAAAAAGAAAGTGTATCCTAGGAATCTGCTGTTTGGATGAAAATATGCTTTCTATCACAAGGATGAAATTGTGCCAGAAACTTGTTATGACTACATTTTGTAGCCTTGGAGATAAAAATATGCAGAAGAAAGAATTTTTTAAAAGAAATTACAATAAACACATCCATGACCTGTGTTTGTTTTCTTAAACATGAAAGTAACATTAAAAACTATTTTCTTTCATATCAACAAAACCAATAAAATATAAAAGATAGAGAAGTTTCTCAGATAATAAGCACCGTAGATCTACAGCTGACTTTTCTTTAAAATATTCTATTTACATGTAGACACTTTACTGAAAGAAATTGTAGGATCCATGGCATCTTTTACATAAAAACACAGCCATTGCAAAAACCTGTAATGTCCAAGAGGACTTCAGTCAAAGTAAGGGATGAATAACACCAATGAAAGTTGCATCAAATTCAGACTTTACCTAATGTAAGCAAATCTACTCTTCAAGATTGTTCAAAATGCCTGAGGTAGTCCTCTAAGGAAAAGTGCATTCATTTTGCCTGACTGGGAATATGGATACAGACATAGTTTTTTCTAGAAGATCCACTTCAAAAATTACAGGAATCAAACCTGCAAAGACCTCAGAAGGAGTGATGCCAACGGCAGCATTTTTATCATTTGACAAAGAAAAACCATGATGTAAAGTCAGCATTCCCGTATCCCACGTCCTTTGTGAGACAGAGATTCCAAGTCTCCCACAAAAAAAGACAACTTCGTGTAATGTTACTGTTATTCTAAGAAAGAAAAAGATACCATGAAATGTAAGTTTATGTCTGAAATTGAATCAGGATCTCTGGATCTGATGCACGTTTAAATATCATTTAATCTTTGACAATGTAAAAGGAAACTACGCTGCAAGCAAATATCCTATGAACACCATGGTATAAGAAAAGGAGTCATCAAATCTCTCTTTCTCTTTCCCTAGGACAGATTTTTACAGTGTTAAGTTCTTTGATTTAAATGAAAAATGAAACAAAGTGTAAAAGCTGACTATGAACTATTCTACTGCTACACTACCTTCAGAAATTTCAGACTGCGGCAGGCAGAAATCAAATACACATTGGAAGGGTCAGCGTCAATGTCTTTTTTCAATATTAGTGATACCATAAAAATGTTGTACAGGTTTTTTTTAATCTAGTTAAAGACTAGTAATGACTAATATACTAGTTCCTCTAATACCTTTTTTCTGATAAAATACATTGCAGCAATAAGAGCATATATTTATGGCCTCTATCAAATTATGTATTTTTGTACTGACAAGACCATATTTTATCTAGACTTGTTAACAAAAACATCAGGAAGTAAGCATAGATAGCTGCTTTTTCTTATGGCAAACATTATAATTAACAATTATGATAACTATAAGCTTAATAATTCCCATGAAGGCTGTTCACACTTATCAAAAATACTGGTTTAGATTGTTCCAGATTCCAAGAAAATATAATTTCTTCAAATTAGCTGGTGTTTTTAAAGTAGGTGTTGCAAAGGGAAATGCTAGAAACAGAGTTTTATTGAATGAAAATGAAATTTTGGAACAAAATACGATACAGGTGAGTTCAATTAGTCCACTGAGTGCAAAGGAAGAAATAAAACAGTACTAGTAATGGCAAAAAATCCAAACCCACTTGTTTCACAATGCACAATCATGTTCTCTTTGGAACTGAAACACTTTAAAATGAGTCAATTTTGCAAAGATGGAAATCAATTTGCTTTTGAGGAAAGACACCATCATTACATAAAATTGGAGGGCAATACATCTTCCATGTAGTATTGGACAAAGTTATGTAAAACAAAATGAAAAAAGAATTGTTGGAAAAGTGAAAATAAAAGTTCATTTTAGCCAAAGGCTGGAGAGCTGTACACAGGGGCAATTTCTATTCATCTCTAGACTAAGCTATAGTTAGTTCAGCTAAGAACCTGAACGCAGGAAGGAGCTCAACATATCTGCACTTGGATCAGAACTCTGCAGGGCTTTAAGTCTGCTTCATATATTTTTTTGTATCAGATGCTCAAAAAGAGACAAATGTCTTGAGGTTATTTTTTACTTCTGTCCTCAAAGATGTCTTTGTATCTACCTCATAAGGAGAGTATGTTGCTATTAACTGGAGCACTTTCACTTACGTGTTGGTCTCATTCAAAGGATGTGAAAGAAGACATCACATGAACTGAGACATGCTCTTTATCAATCAACAAATTACAGAAAAAATGAGATCAAAAAGCTGCTGAGATGTGATTTAAAGTGGAAGTAATTTAATATATTTCATTTTGCAAGGAGGAATATGGAAAAAGCTATTATGCTATAACACATTTGGTTTATGAGAATACTAAAAGGAATAAAAGGGAAATAATTGTATAGGAGAAGATAATATTGTACAGAAATAAAAAGTGAAAATAAGTTTATAAAAAATAAATATTTGTCTTGTGAGAGTAAGTTCTATAAACAGCATGAATATGTATTTTGTAAAAAATAAATTACCATTAATTTTACAATAAAACACACAAACAAAAGCTGAGAAATACCCAGGAGTCTGTGTGTAAGCAAAGAATTTTTCAAAGAACTGAAATAAGGCATAATTTGGCAAACACTTTTATACTTCTGTAAAAGCTCACAGCTTTTTTCAAATTCCCCTTTTAATAACACCAGAACTGCCTTCAAAGTTCAAGAGAAGGCAACAATAGTTGATACAGTTTTACAGAGGTCTTGTTGAACCTAACTGAGAAGGCTTTGTTTTGTGTGGGGGTTGTGCTGGGAATGTGCACAGGAACAAAAGGAAGATGAGGTGGTAAGAGGAAGACAGAGCATCATCTTGTGCATGGTGTTATGTGCATGCCTCAATTTATCCTCTATCTACTATTTTGTCTCAGTGCATAAGCTGAAGTATGATAAAATGAGACAGGAAGGGCAAGTAGGAATCTGATAGCTGAATGAATATTGAGTTCTTGTTCCTCAGTATTCTGACCTACATGTTTCTAGAAAGACTGGAGACTAATTTTGCCAAGGCCAGAGAAAAGATAGAAGAAAATGAATCGGTCAAGTGTTCTGCTATAAGAAAAAAATGGGAGAAGAACAGTTTTCTTTTCAACAGAAAAAGAGGCAAGCAAAATTTCCTTAAGAACCTTTTGAGACAGACAGCTGTGCTCATTTAAACTCTGAGCAGGTGACAAGCTGCAGGCAATTGATCTAATAGTGTGAACCCTGACTGCTACCTGCAATTGCTCAGTGAATAGAAAATAGGCCTGTTTGTTTTGAGCTTAATAACAGAGGCTTGAAAGGTAGGACCTGACAAGATTTAATTGCTGTTTTGCCTTCATGTTGATATGGAGGGAAGAGGTAGGTAGTACCATTTTAGTGTCTGGTCTAAAAATTTAAAAGAGATTTTTCTGACAGATGGATATACCTGAAGGGCACACATTTGACCAGTAGTGAGTTGTGGCTGTGGAAAAGGGGAATAAAGGCCGCTCCCAAATTTCTAATAGGATAATAGATATTGGAATTTTATGATCTTTGTGGAACAGTCCAGTAGCCTTTTCATTTGGATGAAGGCAAGCAACAGTCTCTCACCGGGTCCTCTACAACAAAGCAGAGGTGGGGAATCACATTCTACAATTATTGAGGTTTCACTGTGCTCTCAGGTAAACACAAATATTTCTCTAGGGAATTGTTCCAAGACACGTTTTGCTGTGTAGAATTTTTGGCAATAGAGGCATCTATTAGAGGACTATTTCCTCCATATTAAAAAAAAATACCTATCATGGTATAACTTTGACAAATTTAAAAGATATACATCTTTGTGAATGTCTAGGACTCTTCTGCGCATATAGAGCAGTTAGTTTATCTTGTACTGGAAACAGCTGAGCTTATTTTGATTTTGATGTGAATCATAACTAATTACATACTCCTAAATGACTGATAACACCAGTAAGAAGCTATTATTTGCTATAACCTTTTTAAAAAGTAGTTGCATTTGCACAACTGAAAAAAAATAAAATCCTGACAGGCATCAGCATGAAGGAGAAGCTGAAGCAGATGTCAGCACAGGACTGCTGAGGGACATCCTGTTGCTGCCCTTGCTGTGAGCTAGAGACTGATGTCTTTAGGTGGTCTGTTTAGATGGACCAGGCAGTAATATTTTCCCACTGTGCTTCAGTCAAAGTAGGTGAAGATTAACTTCTGCTCTGAACATTGTTCTATAAAAATGAATTAAGTGTTTGGCAGTTTGATGATGAAAGAGATCTCACAATATTAATATCCTAATCTCGCTCTTTCTAATGCTGGTGATATTTCAGTCCTGTTATCGACTCACCAAAGCTATTAGTAGTAAGAATGGACTATTTGGGTTTTTTACCAAAACCAAGAAATTTTCAGAAAGGGGAAAGAGGGGAGAAAGACTGAAATGGACATTTTTCAAGATGTTGATCTAACAAATGCAAAAAGAACACTGGAAATTTCATGGTGTCCTTGGATTATTTCAGGGATGTTTAAACTTTTTTTTTTTTCTTATTTTCTAATTTGCTTATGTAAATCTGAAATACATAAGTGGTTAATCAAAATTAAAATACTATTTCAATCTTTGAATGCTGCATAAATCCTTCTATGCCTCAAAAATTAGGTATTTTAATGTAAAATGTAAATGTTTTATTCCTTAGAAAAACTATTTTACTGTTTTTGCTGATTTAAAACAAACATACATACAGATACTGAATCTATGTCTGATTTCATTCTCCAGTTACAGCATTTTCCTCAGTGCTGTATAAAAATTGTTCCACTCTAAATGCAAGAGTTATTTTGTCTTTCATGCTTCACTCCCCCTTTCCGAGGCATGCCAATGTTCACGGTTGTCACTTCTAGCCTTGGCTTGCACTGTGCAATGAGGGGTGGACTACACTACAGCAGAAACCTGAAAAGGGTAGAAATGTGAGTTAGAATGGTGGGCTTGCCACCCTCTGAAGAGAAGTGATGTACACTCTTTTCCTGCATGGTGGTGAGGTACTGTTGGCTTTGCAGCGTCTTCACAGCTTTTGTTTTATGTAGAGGTGGCATTCATCCTGAGCAATCCTGAATTCATTGTGGTTGTCTGTGTGTAAAGACCACATCATCCATGCAAGAAGACATCTAAGCTCTTTCTTTTGCCCTGAAGAAGGAGTCCACGACAATCTAGCTATCAACTTGGCCCATGCAGGTTTTTTTAAATTTATAGTTATTCTGCTCTTTGCTCATTAATCTATTCAACATACTGACCATCATAACAGCTGTAACCAGTGCCAGCACGAGACAAACATTTTAATTTTACTGAGCCACTAACAGAGGGTGCAGGATGTCCAAATCCAGCATGCTGTGTGTGAATCCAAATGAGAGCCATCTGTAGACGTACAGTAGGATGTCTGCTATCCTGTAAGCACTAAAGCCCATATGAGGTTAATTGTTTTTCAGTTCAAAAATACCACTTTTCTAAGTGTATTATTATTTGGTTTGAAGATAAATGAAAAGAAGGAAACAATAGGCTGTGCAGAACAAACCAATTTAGTTAGGAAATAGGCATCAGAAAAGTGGGATATATGCCATACTGCAAAGGTCATTTACCAACAGGGTGTTTGAAACATTACAATGAGCATGTCTTTAGTACATATGAGTCTTGAAAGAAACAATAGCATGTAAGACATCCTGAGGTGGGGGTAGAGCAGAAATCCCTCTCCCTTCATCTAGGGGTACAGGACTTAGCCAAACCAAATACTCTGAGTGCCAGTTCCTGTGCCATTATGCCCTGCCAAGCTCTGACTTTAGAGTGGTTTACCTCTCTGTGTCTGTCTGCCTCAGTGTTTGTAAAATGAATTACTGAACCAAATGCCAGACTGATTTTTTTTCAACTTGTGGTAAAATAATGGGGTATTAGTAATTCTATTGCTTCCTGTGTATGCTACCAGTTTGAACAACATTCTTTGAACTCTCCCTCAGCCTTTCTCCAAGCAGTGAGATAGAAAGACTGTGCAGATGAAGGAAATGGTCTCATATCTTTCCTTAGGAAAACTCATTCATTTTCTTCAACTATGCTTCATAAGCTGTTAGTTTTCGTTTTGCCATTAACTTACAAAAAATCTTTACACTGCGCTTTCTGTATCATTAGTAAAATTCTGATATTTTAAGTTTCTCTGCACTAGCCAGATATGGCTGGACTCACAAGTAACAAGAATGTAATTAATACAGTCAAAATCTTATGGCTGTATCTAGGCAATCTACATGAAATTTGGGAGGAAAGCAGAAGTGAAGGCTGCAAGAAGAAAGGGCTTGCAAAAAGCAGTAGAAAATCATGCAAATTTAATGTAAATAAAATAGCTCCCAGTTACCTACAGGCATCAAAGCTGGAAGAGATGGATTTTTGTCCAGTGATTAGGACAACTCCTAACCTCTCTCCCAGCTGCTATCCTCTCCTAAGATGTTATTTACTAAAGAGTTAGGAAGACAATTAGCCTGAGGAGAATGGAGATGCTGTAATTTGAACTAAATTTCACATGAAATTTAAAGATAGAGAGCAGGAAGAAGAAATAGTTTGGAGCAATTTTGTCTTACTTTTTCATGTTAGCAGGAGATGCAGGATCTATAAAAATGTCTTTGAAACTACCATTATTCTTCATATGTATGTGAATATATGTATGTACATATATACTCTTTCATACACACTCATACATAGATATTCCTGTTATTTTTTTACTTCACATCTGGTGTCAAAAACCAAACTTGAGGTATCTGTCTTGGGCAACAAAAAAGGAGAAAACAACCTCCCCTCCAGAAAAAACCCAAACAAACAAAAAAACCAACCAAACAAACAAAAAAACCCTAAAAAATCCAAACAAACAAAAAAATCAAAAAAAAAAAACCCTAAAAAATCCAAGCAAACAAACAAAAAAAAAAACCTGAACAAAAACCCCAAACAAACAAAAAAAGCCCACCACCAGACATGAAAAACTTACCGCTTAACCACAAAAATGCCCAGAGTGTCAAAATATTGCAATTCTTATATAGTACAGACTCAAATGTTGAACTACAACTCCTCATATTCCAAGACAATTTAAAGGGCTATGTAGAAGCATTTCAGGAAGAAGAGAAAAAGCATAGACTGAACAAAATGCTCTCCAGAGAAGCAGTGTCCACACAGGTACCAAATCAAGTCATGGGTTCAGTATACAGACCTTTTTTCTTTATCTTAAAAACATTTACATTAAGTTTATGGTGATTTCTGCAACTTCCCAAGCTCACTGTAAACTTCCAATCAAAACTGCTTTTTTCAGTTCATTGAGTTTTACTTGCATAACTTTTCTGATCCCATTGCATATTTTCTTTCAATAACTGTTATTCACAACAAGTTTATAGATTAAAATGACTTCTGTTTTACCTTTTAACTGTTTTGTGTTACTTCATAGCAACATTTAAGATATCTCTTCCTCCCTTGTTTATCATATGAACTGATTGAATTATTTCAAATTAGGTTGCAGGCTATTTTGGGCAACTTTGCTTCCAGCAGAGTATTTCCAGAACACTTATTTCAAACGGGTCTGCTACAAACAGACACTAGAAGAGTACAAAAGCAGTTATTAACAACAGCAGTTTCAGGTTCAAAGATCAGGTGAGTTGATGTCTGAAAACGCATGAGACAATTCCATTCTGCTGGCTACTGAATAGTGATCACTTCACAAAATGAATTCAGTGTTTGCAGCTTCTGGTGAGAATGCCTGATTGATGGGAGTCCTGGCTGGTGCCACGTGTCAGAGCATAACCTTGGGGTCTACATTGCAGCACTGTCTGCTTCCCTCTGTCACTTTCACTGTGTGCAGAGCTCTAATTTGTTGATTATAAACTGATGGTCATTTTTGACATTACTGATTTTCTTTATTTAACATTCTTGATACTGTTTCTCCACTCCAATCTTTATGCAAACACAAGACAGGTACCAAGTAACAGCTGATAAATCACATAAAGAAACTTAAGATGCATAGTTGCAGAATAGTAACTTGAATTAAGATAGGATATTTCCTCTTTTATGCATGATTATTTTCATTTTTTTGACTCAGCAATTTTCTAAATTGAAATTAATTGTTATAAATTCAACTTTCAATACAACGAGTAAGGTAATTTAAAAATTTTAAGCCTACAATGGTAGCATAGTAAAATTTTAAGCCTTACAGTGAACATCAGTGAAGAGCTATATGTGTCCAGATTTTAATAACATCTTGCAATGTGCTATCTATAATTGGATGAGCATGATGACTCATGGTAAATTAACATATCTATTAGTCAGCAGACTTCTCAGTACAAAATTGCTGGAGAAATTCAAATACACAATGGGCATATATAAATGAGACTTAAACCAGATGGGATAATACAAATTAAATAATGTTGGAATTAATGTACAGATTTTGCAAATAGCACAATATTGGAAAAGTGAAAATATGCCTTGAAGGTAGAATATTTGATGCACGGTAATTCTGAGAAACTGCAGATATTTTTGTATCTTCTGATAATAACATAAACATTTCATTTCATTCAGAGAGAAAACTCCTATGTGACTTACATAGAAAACATTTTCATGGAAGAAAAATAATAGATGTCATATCATACATTTATTTTTATGAGGTGTGCATATAGTCCAGTCTGTAAAGTGGAGAAACTTCACATCTTCCAGGAAGCTCAGAACAATGACAGCTTGGTAGACACACAGACAGTGTTTCATATGCCTAACAGTAGAAAATTCATACCATTTTTGACCCTAGAATAATTACATGGGACTAGTTTATGTGACATATGACCCACAAGAGATACAGGTCCTTTGAAGATGCTATTATAGATCAGGCTTGAGGTTCCAATTATTGCACTAGATGACTAAGTTTAGCATCTGACTTCTGTATTCACCTCTGCTAAGCTGTCTTGCTCGAGCAGCTGATAGACATTGTTGTCCACATTGTTGTCCTCATAGCCCTCCATTTTCTCTTCTCTGTTCTAGGAAGTTGTTCTTAAGGAGTCAGTACTGGCTCCAATCCTGTGTAATATTGTCATTATCGATCTAGATAATAGGACAGGGTGTACCTTACAAAAGTTTGCTGATGACAGAAAACTAGAAGGAGTGCCTGATACACCAATAAGTTGTGCTGCATCCAGAGAGATCTCAACAGGCTGGAGAAATGGGCTGAGAGGAACCTCATGAAGTTCAATAAGAGGAACTGCAAAATCCTGCACCTGAGAAGCAACAACCCCATGCACTAACATATGCTGGGGGCCACCCAGCTGGAAAGCAGGTTTGCCGAAAAAGACTAAGGGTCATGGTGGCTCCCAAGTTGAGCATGAGTCAGGAATGTGTTCTTGTGGCAAAGACAGCTAGTGCTGTCCTCAGCTGCATGAGGAGTGTTACCAGTAGGGAATCGGAGGATATCTTTCCACTCAGTACTGAGAGAACTGGGACTGTTCAGCCTGGAAAAGAGAAGACTCAGTGGGGAATCTCTTTAATGTGAACAATTATCTGAAAGGAGGATGTAAAGATGACAGAGCCAGGCTGTTTTCCACGATGCTCAGTAAAAGGACCAGAGGCAGTGGGTGCAAAATGAAACATCAGGAAACACTTCTTTTACTGAGCACTGGCATGGGTTTCCCAGAGCAGCTGTGCAGTCTGCCTGCTTGGAGATACTCAAAAGCTATCTGTCCATGGTCCTGGGCAATAGGCTCTAGGTGACTGGTTAAGCAGGAATTTGAACTAGATCATATCCAGAGTTCCTTTCCAACTTCAAATTTTCTGGAATTCTGTGAAGAGAAAATCAAAAGACCTCTTCATACTACAAATGTTCAAACCACATCTCTATATACCTAACAAAAAATATCATTCTAGTCCACAAGCTGTGAATATCCTAGCATATGAATTTGAGAGTCTGCAACTCTGAAATTTCTCCCAGCACAGAGGACTGTGTGCACTCTCAAATTACAGACAAGGAACTATGTGTATTCCTGAAGATGTTCTGGAGAAACTTGTGCATTGCTACAGATATGGGTCCACCTAAGATTCAGGCACACCTCCATAGTACTGCACATATTACATAATTGTGCAAAGCACTCAGCTGTATGCACAAAATTAAATTTGTAGGATACAACAGATAACAGTTCTACTTTAATATGTCTTAAATTGCTTTACGTTTGGGGCTTCTCTCCAGATTAACAGAGATCCATGACTAACTCCACAAATATTTTTTCAATTAATGTGGGAAAAGTTCCAATAAAATATACTGTAGGGGTAATCTCTATCATTAATTTTATGCCAGCGGTTTTGTGGACATTACATTATAGCATTTATCTTCTGTTTTTCTTTTTGTGATGCAGTTCATTAAACACATTTCTTCTCAGATCCTGTTATATTCATGCTGATTCACTAAAGCCCGCTGAGATCAAGAAAAGCCTCCAGGAAATATATAGTTGAGACAAACCTGAAACTCTGGAGAACATTTTTTTAATTTTTTTTTACATATCAATATACTCAGCTCAATTTGTTACAGTAATATTAAAATTTAAAATTGCAAAAGCAAGGAACTGTGTGGGAATTATTCCCCCTACGCACTTTCCTTTTCAAACAAGTAAATGATCCATATCTTGTTATTTTTAGTAAGAAAACAAAACCGCAAAAAAATTGCTACAACACTGCTCAGCTACCTACCTTACTCATTTTCCTACCACATTTGCTGTAAAATGCATGAGTAATATTGCAAACCAGTAAATGGTTACAGAAAGAAACCATGTTTTATGCATACTTTAAGTCAATTGGTTAACAAAAAAGAGAGAATTAGAAAGGCTTTTTTTCAAACATGGCAGAAGATATCTCATACCAGCCAAAATCTGAAGGTGTTAGACATTTGACAGGTCTCAATATTTATTAAATGGAAGCAAGTGAAGCAAGAGGTGATTAAAATTTTGTAGGTTTATAATTCAGACAGCCTTGCCGTGATTGAACTATTCTTTCATAAACTCAGATTATTTTCACTTTATTTCAAGAAAACTGAAAAGTTCCATAACCTTGAATATTTGATTTCTGCTTTAAAAAAAAGAAGTGTTCTGAAGCCATGTTTGGATTACATTTCAGTCTTAGAGGAATTTATGAGAGCAAGTTCATTTAGAAAGGAGGGAAAGAGCAGGACAGACCAAATGTTATACTTTTCAAAAGTCAAAAAGTTGACAATGGCCTGTGCTACCATTAGCAGTCCACATCTGAAGTTTGATTATAAACAAGTTCCTAGACTACCTTTCCTATTAACAATAAAAGTTTTCTGGGGAACCATGTATTTGTTGTTTCTTATTTCATATTTTCAGGCTTTGGATTTCATTTACATACAGAAATAGATAAACAGAAAACAAAACCATCACACTTCTTTTAAATCACCTTCCCCTTATTTTTGAAAAATGAGAAATGGAGTACATACTTGTCCACACTCCTAAAAACTAAGTTTCTAATGAGTTTTTACTGATTATTAATCACCTACGTGTTATGAATTACATCTGTAACGATAACTAGTGTCTCACTCTCATTGCAGAACAAGTGGGAAAAAGTGAGCCTGAAAAGGCAACTTTCTTAAAATATAAAGCTGAAGTAAATGTAAAGTATGAGGTTACTCTAAATTGAAAAGATATTGAAGAAAATAGTATGAATTATTTTGAAATTTTCTTCAAAACTCTTTATTATTGCTGAAACAAACAAATTATGGTAAATAGCTGGCCTGAGCATGTAATTTTTGCAGAAAAACTATAAACATTTCATCCTTCTCTATCAAGAACTTCTAAGAAGCAAAATCCATGTAGCATACCTGAAATTTGCCTCTTGGACTGTCCATAAGGTACCTATACTGTCCATATGTCATATAGTAACACACCAGGAAGTTTCTCATTCATTCATTAAGACATGCTTTGTGATGTTTCAAAGTTCTGTCAATTTACTCCGCTCCTATGGAGCATTTTTCTCTTCTGTAAACCTCCAAGAGACTTATTTTGCAATTAGAGGGGGTAGAATAGCATGTAATTTTTTTCTCTCTTGTTTTTTTATTCTTGTGAGCAACAAAGATTATTTTGCATGTTGTTGAAAAAGTATTTTATTACAACATTTTATACTCTTATGTTTCAGAGATAAGTTGTGCAGCCTTCATGTGCACATTCCAGGTTTGTTACTTATAATTAGTTTTTTTACATTTTCATAATCTTATTTATATAAACATGTCATGAGTTGTAGCTATATAGTTAAATATGTGTCAGACTATCTATGGAATGTAAGTAATAGATAAAGAGGACAGTATAACACAAGCTATCAAAATTAATCAAGAAAAATAACTGACAATTGCTGTTATCTTCTGCCAGTGACACATAATTTTTTGAGCTGAGCTGTAAAGAAAGAATTTAGCAGTAATTTTTCTAGGTGATGTTTACCCACAGCACCATGAACATCTGAAAACAGAAATGCATTAGACTTTTTACTGCATTTTGCTTTACTTACTGCTGTGCCAGTTATATGAAAAGCAGGACAAAAAAGCATGATAATCAACTATGTGTTTCATATGAGTAAAATCCTGAATCTTGCACAAATTTCAAGTAAGGATGTGATTCACAATATGTTCTTGATTAACGACACCTATTTCTAGAGGCTTCAGTGGGCTTTGGATTAAGTTATCAAAGAAGAGAGATGGGTCTGAGGAACAGAATGAAGCTGTTAAAGTCATACAAAAATATATGATGCACCAAATACATCCAGGTAAAGCCAGCACTACTGTTTTCCCAACATCTGTGTACTTTCTTATGCAGGATAATGTTTTCAAGGTGGATCTAAATAAACCATTACATTGTCATACATATGTTGGTAATAATATGGCCAGGCTCTTCTGTACCACACTTCCAACCCAGAAAAGATTATATATCTTAGAGCAATGATGTGTTTCATTAGGCTGTGGTAAAATATTCCCGAGGGTATAACAGCATGGGTGCTGTACTTGGCCAAGCCAGTTCTCAGAAGAAGCAGTAGTGATGACAACTTAATTCAAGCCTTCCAGCTAAGATAATAGCATGGCTATGAAGTACTGCTAGGGACATCTTAAATGTTAAAATTGGTTTTCAGTGAAGTGACCCATAAGTATAGCCTTTGGAAAAATTGGTGACATTCCAGCTGCTTTTCCTTAGATAAGTAAAGTCCATATGCACCTTCTTTCAGATGCATTGAGATAGCTTCAGACCCAGCTGAAAGGTTTGCTAGAGAACCAAAAGACTAGCACAGTGTACATGCCACAGAGATCCTAACCCACCCTATTTCAAAAGGTCTATCATTCCTATTTTCACATGACAACAGAGCTGTGGTTTCTGATATTTGTATTTATCGGTAAATAAGAAAAAGGCAATGCAGTATCTGAGGAGAAAGCCTAAAGGCACTGGAGCTTGGGATTAGGACTGCTACTCATAGAAACATACAGCTGCCAGAGGATATGAATAATGACTATTATTTCAGATTGAGCTTTTGCTTGAAACTGAAAAGTCTGATCTGAAGAAATCTTTACAATTCTTGACAAATATTTCCTTTTTTTGGTCCAACAGCTTTGGCTGCTTCACCCATTGTCTCTCTTGGCAGCAGATGCAGTATAAGTGGTCATTGTTCTTGCCATAGTTCACCTGCTCTTTTGTGCTGTTGCACGATGCAGAGCTACAGCTTCAGTCAACTAGGGCTAAAAGCAATGTGTTGGGGTTTGTGGCCTTTTCTTTTTTCTTATGTTATGCCTGTTCACAGGCATGTGGTTTTGTGGTACTTACACTAATTTTTGACCTTGTCATTATGCATAATGATCTTGAGTTAAGAATGTTGTCTCATCTATGAAACAGGAAATTAATACCTAGCTTAATGACACCTTTGTTTTTCCTACCACTTAATGAAACTACACTTAAAATATGGCTTTCCCATCTCTTTAAATGGGCATAAATCAGCATTAAGACAAAATGGTTATATAATGCTCACTCCTACCTTCCCTGTACTAGTGCAAGCATCTTTTCTGAATGCTTTTTAAACCATTATTTTTTGTTCATCAAGAAAATTTGAATTCAGATTATTTCCCCAAATCTGTTCACTTATGTGTCTTTATAAATACTTATAACAACAGAAGTGAGGGGAGAGCGGCAGGTAAGGAACTGTGGTCTGAGCAACATAATACCAGAAACCTTCCTCAGCCTAAAGGCTGAGTGACCACACTATGCAGTATGCAACCTTTCCTTGGATGCTCTGCAAAGGTGGTGAAAAAAATAAGAGTTGACAGAACATGCACTCTTGTCCAGAAGTTTGGATTCCAATACTGACTTTCACATGCACGTGGTATGAAAAGGCAGTACTTTGGCTCTTGACCAGGGTCGTAGCTACTTGTTACAGATTTTCAGCTATGGGTTTCAATTTCTCCCCAATCTAGAGGTTGCACATGGATGAAAGTCAAATTACGGGACTTTGGGGAGTTCAAGGGAGAATGCAGGCGTCCATGGAGACTTGCCTTACTTAGGTCTGTTCCTCTCGAGTGGGCGTTTAGATCAAGTCTTGATCAATTTTGGTCAGAAAGTAACAGTGTATTCTTACAACTAGATGTGCATCAAAACATCTAGGTTAAATAGGGCATTCAGTACTATGGAAACACAGTAGAATGTTCATAACAAAATAGTGTTTTAGAGAAAACTTTTTACTGGGAGATTCAATAACATTTTCTCACATTTTCCCAATGCTCTGCCTTAGGTTTGCTAGGATTCAGAAGGCCTCCTTTACAACTTGTTTTAATATTTCTGTGACGGTAATATGAGTGCACAACTAAATATTGAAATATTTTGATTTTTTTAAAGCATAGAGTTTAAAATGGAAATGTAAACAATTACTTTTGTAGATTTTTTTTTTTACAAAGGCATTTACTGCACCCAGACAGAAATTTTATTCCAGACATCCTTTTAATTCCATAAGCAGGAAGTCCAGAAACATGAAAAGTTAGTATAATTCTGAGCCTACTTTAAGAGTAATATCTCAGTTATTCATTTCACAGACTGTGAAGTCACTTTGAGGATCAGTCCAAAATTTGAAAATATCTTCATTCAGATGTTTGTGTTGTACTCTCTTCCTGTGTGTCTACCTAATTTTTATACATATGAGCCACTTTTAACAGTGGTGGGAATGGTGGATATGTATATGTACTGCAACACCTTTCACAAAAAGTAACATGAAAAATCCTGATATATTTGCCTATGCCATTGGCATTTTCCCCATGCACAGGAAGGGCAAAGATGGGTTAAATCAGAGGGTTTTTTTTTTTTCAAAATGAGAATAATTACTGTTGTATCCTTGCTTTAGCACCAGAAATTTTCAATTCCCCTTGCAAATGATTCTTATAAATGTTTTTTACATTTAAGATATTGCAAAACTGAAGGAGATCTTCATATATGTACTACTCCGAGCACCCATTTGAAACGTGGTTGCACTCAGAAAAAACAATGTTCATAATCTTTCTTTAGTGAACTCAGACTCAATTCAATGAATTCCTGCTTATACTAAAATTGTACAGCTCATTTGACCTGCAAGACACTTAGAAAATTCTAGTTTCCTTTCAGAAGTTTGAAAAAAGAGTGATTTTAATATACAACCACTTTAAAAAATATAATAATTAGAACATTTTTTAAATATTTACTTATGTTATTAATAAATATTTACAACAAGCTAGCATTTCCATACTGAATCATCACTAACCTGGAAGCATATTATCTGCTTTACACATCTGGCACAGGGAGATTGCACAGGCAATCTAACTTGTCATGGTAAGAAAGATGTTTCTCTGCACATATCATCTGTGTATGACAGCTGACAAGCAAATGATTCAACTACATGAAGAAAAAATGTGCAAAATTTCATTCATCTGCTAATAGAGGAGTTCTTTCAAAAGAATTAACTGGGAGACTAGAAAATATATTCAACTAATCAACTATAGAGATTACAAATATATGAAGGAATAGAAAATAGATAAGCTTTCTTCAACACTGAAAAATGGTAGATCAGTGATCCAAATATGCCATTGCCAGGTTACTTTAGAGTGTAATGGACCCTTGGGTAAAAGATAGAAAAAATATAACAGGTATTATATCTGTTTTTCTGGGTCACATTTGTGATCCATGCATAAAAGAAGAGAAAGCTATATTTTATGACTTCAGATGGCATAAGGCTCAGATAACTCTGAGGTGATCCACAAGAAATGGAAACCATTAAATGGTAGCCATAGTATTTCTGTCTAATGTGTTTAGGACTGCTATATCAACCTCTGAGAGTTAAAAGAAAGGACTAAAATAAACTTCAGGATACAGTCTCCAAGATTTATGTCAGGACTGCTTGAAGTTTCTCACTTGTCATACTTATTTTAATGGCATGGGGTATATCTGGCAGACAGGAAATAAACAGTTGCTTCAAAGAGAGGTTTGAGGAACATAATGAAAGGGCCAAACAATCCTTATCTATCAAATCCATCTAAATTTTTAATAAAATTCTCTGTCATTTTCTGCTTTAAAACATATACAGCTGACTCGAAGATTTCAGCAGCCAATGCCAAATGGTTTTGATATGCAATCACCCTTGTCTCATATTTAAAAATGTCAGTGTGATACAGGTTAACACCCAGGAAAGATTCATCAGTTATATCCTTGGTTCTACTAATAATTTTCAGACTGATTTTCAACAAAAAACTCACCTATATTTGCTTAAATGTAATGAGGTCCAAATGATACCTTTGGGTCCACAAACACCCTACATGAGAGCTATTCATAGTATTCAAAGGTGAGACCCAAGCAGAGACAATCTTTAGCATTACACTAAAAACCCATCAAAAAGTGTCATGCTCACTACTAGGATGCCATGGACCAAGTGGAAAAGACATGGATAGCAAGCTTAGGCAAACAGAAAATGTTTTAGGATTAATTTAGTAATGGAAGCTTAGAGAAACATTTCACACTACTATGGAATTTAAATTTTGAAAAATTAAACATATTTAAGAAACTGAAATTTTGTGGCTGGGTTTATCCAGCCCTCCTCCTGTCTTGATTGAGCAGAGCAACTCTGTAGCTGTTTAGTAACCAGGCCTGTTGGAAATTCAGCAATTAAGTGTTCTGAAATCTAAATGCCTTAAAGATCTTAAGTCCTTTGATGCATTTTGTATATCTTTAAAATAGATGCACAGTACTGAGCAGAAAATCATTTATTCAAATACATGTTGATGTCTGTGAAAATAGGTCATGAAATTGTCCCCTCAGGGCTTATTCCTTCATCAGGGCAGGGGGGTGCTACCTCACTGAAGACTTTACTTTTTACTACTACACACTAGCATATGACAACACCTCCCTTCAGAATAACTTAGGGGTTTTTTATAGGCCAAAACATTCCAAGTTACAGGCATCAGAAAGCAGGCTTTCTTACATTATTGAATTTTTTATACCCAGGGAAAAAAATCTATTACACCTTTATAACCACCAAAGTTCACTTTAATAGGCAAGTATACTTGAAAATATCTTTTTTCTTTTTTCAAAAAAGGAAAGGTATAATTCTAATAATAGGAAAATAAGAAAGTGAGTAGTAAAAAAGCAAATATACAACTAAACTGTGATGATAAATATTGCTAGGAGTAAGATTCATCCTTTGAGGCAGTGGGCTAATTCACAATCAGCTTTGCCTTTCTGAGCGCTCTCAGTCTGTATCTTCTTTGTCACTGTGTTCAAATACAGTCCTCCTGTCTTTCCTTCATACACCTTTTGAAAAGTTATTCCATTGAAAGCACAGTTTTCTATTTATACTGCCTCAGGTTATAATGATTCACAATTTATCTATATCTTGCTTTGTATAATATGTCACATGCCAAAGAGCATGAAACTGCATCTCTACTACACTTACCCCATATAATTCCTAATAGAAGCTCACTTTCTTCTCATCATGGAGACCACTTAAAACATGTTAGTAATACCATGGAAAACTTGACATTTTGAAAGGCACGCTTTTTAGTTTCAGAAGTTCTTGGCATCCTAAACATCTACTGACATTCCTCATGAGATTTTATTGTGGGTTTTTTTGGTCTTTTAACCTATTGCATCAGTCTTTGAGGAAGTTATCTCAACCAACAGATTACACATGAGGCTTGGTAGAGCATAATACTCTTCCCAGGTCTTTTGTTTGAGCTAAAATACAGTGTAGCTAGGCACGGAAATTGTAGAAGGAGAAGTGCAGGCAGAGGAAAAGAGCACATAAATTTCAAGCAGCTTGATTTAATAACCTACCGACAAATTCATTCAGGATCTCATTATCAAGCACACCAGGTAGAGATTCAAGAATATTACAAACCAGCCATCCTAATTAAAAAGATAAAAGTTTGATTATTTCTAAATTACAGAAACAATTATGGAAGGATAAGTAACGGTATGGAAATATCACACTGTTGAAGCACAAGTGTACTGGATAAGACTAGAGTCCATATAGACCCATGTCTGTCCTTTCGGAGTAACTCCTAAAGGAACTTTGGGAAGACGTTTAGGTCAAGATATATAGACAACAATTGTACCCTTTACATATATTTTCAGGACACCTTCCCAGCTTCCACCCGTACTTTAGAGGTTTCCTGAACTAGTGGTTTATCTACCAAATTTTTCTAATAGTCATTTGTTGATTGACCCTGGGTAAATACCAGGCACTCACCAGAGCAACTCTATCACTTCCCTCCACAAGTGGACAGGGAGAGAAAATACAACAAAAGGTTCATTAGTTGAGATAAGGACAGGGATCATTCACAAAATATCACAGGAAAAAAAGCATTCAATCCTTAAAGCAAGTTTCAAATATTGTTGTATCTTAAAATTTTATGTGTGTTCCCCTCTGGTCTATGCTAAGACCCACAAGAGCAAGTCTGAAGCCTGAGAGTTGAAACCATGTCTTCAGAGGGCGAGAATAATGTTCTTTATGGAAACTTTACAGTCCAAATGTGAAGAAGTGTTCTCAGTATTCTACCTCTTGGTGACTACCAGAATGTTCTATATATGAGGCTTTCGGTGTTTGCTTATTGTGCTTTCATTTTTATTACTCAACTGCTTTGATCTACTGGGATATATTGCCTTTTCTAAATAAATCTGTGTTTAGCCACTCTTGTTCAGAACTCAGGTCTGTTGACAGAGATATTGAATAATACAGATATTTCATTATTATTCTCTCTAATATGGACCACTATTCTGTCATATATTATATACTTGTTGCCCAAATGACTTCTTTTTAATATAAGTGGAAATATAACTAGAAACATTTTTAGAACAAAAAGCTGTTCAGTAAACAAAAAAAACCCAATCAAACAAAAAAAAAAAAAAAAAAGAAAGAAAGAAAAAGAGATAAATCATTCAAAGACAAAAATTGTAGTATCTACTAAAACATGAGAGACCAAGAGCAAGTTTCACTAGCAGCATGGAATCAGAAAGAGATATCCTGTGAGTGAGGAAAGATTTGTATTTTCCTTGACCTCAATTCATTGACACAGAAAACATATGAGGAACTGGAAAGCATTAAACAAAATGTTTCCATAGATTAAATGGAGTGGCTTTAATGATTTCAATATTTTAATGTAGAAAGTTGTCATTCAGAGCTATTGTTAATAAAAACAGGAGAAAGTAATTCTGATAAACAATAGAAATTTAATAGTGTATCTTTCAGAGAAGTTGTATTTAAAGACACTTCATACTGCTAAATAATACAGTTACAGATCTCAATAATATATAATACAGGAATTGAGGAAGAGAGAAATTAAGCAGTATCATCAAATGGACTTCTTTCTAAGAGATAGATGAACTAAAAAAAAAATTAATGATATAAGCACAAATAGACTGTTCCATATGATAGGAGCTGTAGTGGAAGCAATTTCATCTGTAACCAAGCTGTGCTATGTATAACTAAGTAAGTATTTGGTGAGTGTTGCATAAAGACATGACATGATAGTATGAAATAGAGCACTGAAAATCTCCAGAGAATGACTGGGGAGAAGAAAGCAGAGTCTGGAGTCTGGGAGTTTTCTGTTGTTCTTTTTTTCACTCTTATACCTAATGATTTATATCTTCAAATCAGAACCATGTTAAATTTGATTTTTGTTGTTAAGAGAGAAAAAAATCACAGAAGGGATTAATAGTTAGGCACTCAAACCCCTCGTTTAGCCACCTGCCATCATTTTAAACATTCAAAACTGAAAAACACCCACGCCGACATGAAAAGAGAAAATGGTATTAGCTCCAGTTCAGAAACCCAAATATAAGCACTCAATACAGATGAAGAGATGAAAAATAAAATCTTGGATGAGTACATCATGTCATCCTTTCACCCACCTGTGTACATGTTGGAAGTCAAGGCCAGACTTCCTTTGATTGGAAGAGACCATCATAAAATAATTTGTCATGTTATGGTAATATTTATGTAGAGAATTTATTTAACAAAATTTGTAGACTGAATTTGTAGAAGATCCTAGTAGATTAAATGAACAATGATCTTTAGTAAACATTCCCTCATGTTGCTCTGTTCACTGGGATAAAGAAATTTCTCTGGGAAGAACTTAAGTGAATCTGAATCCATGTTTTAATTATTTATTTTCTTTTTAGAGTCACCTCTGCTCTCCTCTGAGTTTAGCAAAGGTTATACTTTACAAAAAAATTAATTAGAGGAAAGAGTTCAAAGCAGAAGATTTGTCAAAGAGGGAGTGGTTTTGTTTAAGTGACCTTGCAGCTGGGAATACCAGGGTGGGAAAACTCCATTTATTACACCTACTCTTGCTTTATCCTCTGCCTCTCTTGAGAAGTAGAATTCCTGTGTAGAGATAACACACTCTCACTGATATTTTTGAGCTTCCTGCTGGGAGAAAGAGATCAAAAGCTCTCAGATCATAAAAAGCTCATGGCTTATTGGTAAAATATATGTGCACCAGTCTTTTGATAAATTGGTGGAAACAAGGCCTGCCATGGGCTAGGATCAACTATGCCTAACAGTGCCTGCTGTTTCTGCTTGTGTCTTTGCCTGGGTTTTGCTTTAGGATCTCCAGCCAGCCAGGTAATGAAATAAATTTACTCTTTGCATGGTTGTCCTGGCAACCTACTTGTTCCAATTCACACAGTCCTCTTAACACGGGAGTTTGCAACAGAGTATTGAAATAGCTTGTTCTTAACAGAGACTATGTTGTGAACCTACCACTATTTCAACCCGGTTACAATAGTTTTCATCAATAATGTAATCTGTTCTTCTAACAACTACAATTGTTTATGTAAAAATTAATGTAGCAAAATTATGCATATTAATGAACCTGTATGTTTGGTCCTCCTTTTTTATGAACTGAAGAATATATCTACATTTTTTTTTTTGATAGATGTATTAATTTTTATTTGTAGAAGTGATTTTTTTCTATTGTAACACAGAAAAAAGAAATATTCATTTTAGAAATGTAGCTCTTTAACACTGCCTAGAACTCTCTTTTCAGGAGAGTCTTTTGCTAAGATATGTTAAGGGGCTCTCATATTTGATGAGCTGTAAACTTTTTCTTAAATAGTTACCTTAGTTTCCCTGTAATCCCTAAGTCTTTTATTTTGTAATGCACAATTGTGCTTTCACTTACCGAGAGGAAAGGAGAAAGGAATTTGTATTTACAGAATTATAATACCATTTAAAAAAAATTTAAATGAAAACAATAAAGCTGGGTTGCTTTCTTTTTCTTAGTATATTAGAGTTCGGCTTTGTCATTTCCACAGAGAGGCTGTCCTGATCAGCTAGTTGAGTGAATTGTTTCCTAAATTAACTATACATATCTAGCATCATATTTTCAGTTGCAAGTTTCACACAATTCTTGTGTCAAGAATATACTGAAATATTTCACTTTCTTGCTCATTATTCTTTTAAATAAACTCAGCCTCTCATAACAGGGAAGCAGATTGTGCCTTGTGATCTTTACATCTATCTTAGGAGCAGGAAGCAGAATGGAAAGTGGTACCATGGCCTTATTCTGTCTTAAGAGCATAGGATCACTTCAGGTATATGAAAAGTTTTTCCACTAGGAGAAGGCTAGGTGCAACAAAGCTCGGTAGTCTAAAGGTAGAGCTTGTAAAATGTATGAATGGGATTGCCCAATACAGTTGTTGGTTGTTGGCTGTGCTGAGAACACTCTCCAGTCCAATGCTCCCATAAGCCAGAAGGAAGTCATCCCTACAGAAATCTTCCCTTTCCCACTTTGGCAGTCTCAAATATTTCCTTTTAATTTCTGTGATACCATTCTACTTTGGAAGTAACTTGCCTCCCTTCGCATTTTTGTGGGCTAAGTGAGTGTACACATGTTTGTGTCTTTTTCTGCTCACCCCAGCCATCACTGATTTGACTTATTCCCTCTTCAAGCACACAAATAGGCCACAAAAGTTCTCTGCAATCCCACAAAATACACTTTCCCTAGGCTTAGGATGTCTTTCAACTTCTTAAGATGATCTAAGCTTATTAAAGTTTTCTGTGATTGCAATAATTGCAAAACTGATTCCGCTGCTCCACTATTGGGGAAATTTTTTTCTTACATTATCATCAGACTGAGTCTGCCCTATGTAGTGTCTGACTTGCATCTGTCCTCAGCTCATGCATCATCTGCACTTGATAACAAATATCATCTAATCACATGGATGAAACAATCACAGATAGGGAAATAAAAAAAAAGACTAAAAAGATCAAGGAAAAATTCCCTAAAAGATTATAGAATTGTTTAAATGTCAGAGAGATGTATATGTTAACAGTACATTGATCCATTCTTAAACCTGGCTCAGATAAAATTCCCCAAACACAGAATATCTAATGTAATAGGCACCAGATGTAGAAGGACAAAGCCCTCCCCAGTCCAGGCACACTGGTTAATGCAATTTCATCACTCTTAGAACACTGGAATTGTATATTGAATGGATCTTTATCCACAGCAGAATGTGATGCAGCAGCACTCTGAAGAACATTATGGTCATTTTTTTCTTGCTGTGGGTGTTGCAGACCTAATCACTCAGGCCAAAATTGAACAAATAGGTAAGGTTACTATGATTGAATTTGGATATAAGAAGGGCAACCTACATGGATAAAAAACCAGGAAAATGGAATTCCTTAGGATGAAAATATTAGAAACTTTCAAGTAGAATCTACTTTAATAAAAGTTACATCAAAATCCTCTTTAATTTGGAGCCAAGAATTGCCTTCTGGAAGAACATTGCATTGATAATAAAGACGGACCAAATCCCTAACATAGGAACCTCTCTGAAGTTTCAAATTAAATGCAATAAACAGGTTTTCTCAGTTAATGAATTTCGTATGTATTCTTGAGAGTAATTTTTTAGCGAGAAAAGGAACTGTCCATAACTTGAGTTGCTAGAGTTGCTTATGAATATCTCATATTTCTAAATGGTAAATCCTCAAAAGAGCAGAGGGAGAGAAAGCAGAATTTGATATCCTGGGAGTTGCCTTATTTTTGCAGCCTCTGTCCCCTGTGTAATAGCCCTCAGTGGCAGTGATCAAAAGCAATCAAGCTGAAATCATTTAATTTAAGAAGAAGAAACATCTGCTAATAGAGAGCTCTCTTAACTCTGGAGTCAAGTTTGCTCAGTTTGGTTTTGTAATGCAGGACCAATAAAGACTGAAAAGTTCAAATTTTATATGATTTTTTAATGATGATGGCTCAATTCTTCAAGAACATTAAATCATGTATTTTATTTATTTTGTGATTTATAAGATCAAGTTGGTTAACATTTCAGGCCAGCAGCTGTTCTTTCTTCTCATTTTGAGTCACAATTTTCTCAGGTAACTACTAAATAGCATTTTTGGATAATACAAGATAACTTTTTCATAAAGTGCAAAAATATAATTTTTTTAAATTCTCTGGGATTTGAGAAAGTGATTTAGATGGATTTTTTACGGATGAGTTTTAAAATATGATACATGTTTTCACCAACCACTGCACATTCTAAGCTTTTTATGCAGTAGTTTTGATGCAAATACTAATAACTTTTCTGAGGATGGTGAGTCCTGTACTGAAATTAGAAGAGAAGCTATTTTTCCTCAGCATTTTAGAACCACATAGCATGTCTCATAGAAAAAAAAATTTCCGAAGGGAATTTCTAATTAAGCAGTGATTTTGAGAATGAATAAGGACAATTCTGTGTTTTAAATTCAGTGGTGTTTGTGTTCCTGTCATTTTAAGCTGAAGCAGAAACCTTTAAGAACTATAAACACATTGTGCTAGAATATGCTTACATATCAACTGTGAAAAATATATTCATAAATAAAGACTTAAATATGGATGACTTGGCCATGGTCATGAAACAAATTTTGCCCATACAATGTCCCACCAATCTTAAAGTGTAAGTGCAGGAGTTCATTCTTGTGGAACTGATGGTAGGGTACGACATTTTTTTGTCCAAGTCTTACTTGCAGGCCAGAAATCAGAAAATTAAGATATTGTGTCATCTCAAGATAAACTGTAAGAAACTTAGTTTTTTCCTTGAGTTTTGCAAGAGAAATTGTTAATGGAGATACATTAACCTTAAAATGTAACATTAAACAGTCCCTATCCTTTCCTTTTACCTATCTTTACAGCTATATGGTCCTTACAGAGAACTTTCTCTGGCCTTTCTCACTGGTTGAGTAAGAAGTTGAGATCTAACATGTGTAAAGAAGAATAAAAAGAAAAAGGACCAAAAAAAATGCAGAATTTTTTTTGTATGACATCTGATGACACAAGTGAAAACTTTCATGAGCATTTCCAGAATACCACTATTTTGAATTTGAAATGTGTTATAGTAAGGTAATATAACATTTCCAACCCAGTTTTAATGTTGTCATTAACTTGTACTTTCTGTTACATTTGCACATATAATTTAGAGCATTTATCTCAGTCTGTTTTAGGAAATCAGCATAGATCCCATATTCTCACAAGTAAGAAATAGTTGCTTAAGCAACTTGAAAATCTAGGCTTAATTCTCTGGTGAAACAGATATCTGAAATGGTGTATTAATTGCTGCAGTAGCAAGTCTTAATTTCATTCCTCTGGAACTGCTAGATGATACTTTAGTCACATAGAGTTAAATTTCAGGTTTCTACTATTGATCCATCATCTATGTATATTTTTAAGGATTTTTAATAAAATCTTAATTAATAAAAACATTTACAAATTCAAGACACTGAATACAGCAAATGATCTATATAATTGCTTCTGTGTGTATATGTATATGTGTATATCCTGTGTGCACAGACTGACCATAGATAGAAACTATGGGTATGTAAGTCCCTACACACTTGAGATATATATGGTTTGTACAGATAGACAGAAAGACATATGGATGAATGAATTAAATTCTTTCCTAGTAGTTTCTCCCATTACATGGGAGAAGTTGAAGCATTTCCTTCAAAGAAGAGTGTATGCCATCCCTCCAGAGAAAAGTAGTCCCTGAGAATTCCACTCTAACCATGATGGGAACAACCTTAAAATTTCTCCATTAATCTTAATTTTATTTATGACATTCACAAGGAAACATTATGTCACTGTTACTAAGCAAAAAAGTCCCTCTGAAGTATTTTAATACCATTACAGGCTTCAAAGGAGGAAGCAGCTTTCACACACCAATTTCATGCCTCTCAAAGCCCAGGAGAGCATATCCCTTTTTTATTTTGGTTTGGGCTTTGCCTGGGTTCCTCCCCCTCCCCTCCCCTCCCCCCCCCCCCCAACTCTGTTATTCTCAACAAAATTCTGATTATTTTATTTCTTTCATTCTTCCTAGGGTTTTCTGGAAGTTTGCCAATACCTAATATGACAAAGAACTGCTCCCTCTACCCAAATGTCTGACTCATCCCAGGAAACCAAGGTATAAATTCTCTTCTTCAGGACTTTGCATTTATTCTTTTCCAAGGCATTTTCTGATAATACTTGTAAACTTGCAAAGATAAATTAAGTTAGCAGAACAGACTAAAGAATACCTTAGAATAGCAGAATAAGTACTGGAAAGAGATGGATATTTTTTTAGATTTTCACTCTTTCTGCTTTCCCATAGAACACTTGAGGTAATACAAGGTTCTCCCTGTGACTCCCTCCTCTGTTGCATCAAGACCAATATCGGCCTTTGCCATTTCAAACCTCTGTTAATCTGAGCATTAACAGCCAAAAAGTGACCAGTATTTCCTTGAATCTAAGAGGCAAAATCCAAGGCAGACCTGAACACAGTCATAGCTGTAATGTCAGGGACAAGCAGGGAAGAGTGTCGGTTCTCTGCTGTTGGAGGTTGCAGACCTCCATGCTTTTAACCAGGCAAACCTAATGGAATCAGAGTGGTTTTCTTCCTTCAAGTACATGGAGAGAGCATCTGGATGTTCATAGAGACATAGCATTACAGAATGTTTAGGGCTGGAAAGGATCTTATAGGTCATCTAGCTATAACACCCCTGTCACTGGCAATTAGGGAAACCTAATTGCTTAGAGCCCCATCCAGCCTGGTCTTGAACACATCCTGGGATGGGAAGTTCACAGTCTCCTTGGTCACCCTGTTTCAGTGCCTCACCATCCTCACAGTAAAGAATTTCTTATTAACATCTAATCTAAACCTACCCTCCTTCAACTTAAGTCCGTTCCCCCTCATCCTGTCACTACATGCCTTTGTAAAATGTCCCTCTCCATCTCTCTATTAGGCCCCCTTTAGGTACTGGAAGGTGCACTAAGGTCTCCTCAGAGCCTCCTCTTCCCCAAACTGAACATCAATTCTCACAGTCTGGCTTCATAGGAGAGGTGTTCTAGCTCTACAATCAAGTTAGCAGCTCTTTTCTGCACTCTTTCCAACAGGAGCATGTCTTTCTTGTTTTGGGAGCCCCAGCCTGGACACAGTGCTCCAGGTGAGGTCCTACAAGATCAGAGTAGAGGGGAAGAGTCATCTCCCTTGACCTGTTAGTCACTTATCTTTTGATGCTGCGCAGGATGCAGTTGGCTTTCTGGGAGAACTAGGAATAAAGCAAGGTTCCTGTCTCCAAATAAATGCAGGCAATCCTTTATCATTTTCCAACTAAAAATACATGTAAAATTTAATTCAGAAAAGATCTGCTCTGGAATAACATAATGAAAAATTTTGTTGAGGCACTGCAAATGTGTGCACATTAATGTCTTGCCAGTAATAGATTTTTTCCATGGTCACTAACAGAGCCATCTGGTTTAACAGTCTTATTCCATGTCTGTTTAGAGACAGCTTCATTTCTAACCTCCTGGTGAACTTAAGGGAAAGACACAATTGGCTGGTTTTAATTTACATTCTAAACACACCGCATGACAATTGAAGGAGGAGAAGTTATTTCAGTCTTGACTTATAACTAACATAAATATCTGCAAAATGTATGCATGTGTCTGATTTTCCAAGCATTTGGCCTTGATTGATAAATACATACACATACAAAAGGTTGATGCATCTATTAAAAATAGATTATATACAACTTTTTCAATTATTTAACAATAAAGACATCCTAGTTGCAATACAAAAGGCTCATGTCAAGGCATTCACATATCTCCGTGGGATATTTTTCCTGTATTGTACCATGGCAATGAACCTTTAAGGAATTTTGTAAGTAAATGTGGCAAAAACATTGATTGTGAATTTATTTTTCTTATAATTCATGCATGTTTTCTTTCTCCTTAGAAGTTCTGCCCTTGTTAGATGAGGGATTTGAACAATGTTTTTTACAACTATGCCACAGATTCTGAGGTCAAAAGTTTCCAAAGTTTCTGGGTGGAAGTAGGCAGGAAAGAACAACAAATGTATCAAAAAACATACAGAAATTTTCATGGCTATGTACAAGAAAAGGTTGCGAGCACATACCACTTAGCTGTAAGAGCTCTCAGAAGTATGTGCTTCTGCTAACCTTGATCAAGAAATCCAATATTATAATTATAATGACAACTAAGCCTAGGTTTTTAAAGGAAGCTGACAGGGTTTTCACCACCCTTGCCATAACATGCTAAGGCAGTATGTGTTACTTTGTCATAGGAACGAATTGTGGATTCTCCCTATAAAATTATGATCAGCACTCTCATCCAACCAAATATGTTTACACATGTAGACTATGATTAAGACTGTGTCTTTTCTATAAACAGTAGGAGATAATCCTTGCTTGTGAAAAAGTCTGAAGGGTACCAAGAACTAGATCTGATCTTTAAGACAGTCTAAATGATTCATGTTAGAACATTATATAGAGACATTTTTTACCTCTGGCAATGTCAGTCTGGTCCTGTACTATTTTGCCAAGATATGTAGTCCAAGTTCATGGAAATTCACTACTTTGCATCAAATCTCAGCTCCCCAGATGAAAAGATCTGAAAATAAAAACAATATCAGCAAGAAGAAAGGAAAACTATACTGTCAACTTGGTGTGGAAACCCATTTACAATTATCACAACGACTCAAGAAAGAACAAAAAACCTGTCTTCCATTTTTTTCACTTGAAGTATGTGTCTCAGCCATAACAGTGGAGGTTAATGGTAGATGAATTTTTAATATCCTGCTTTTTTCCTGGGTAATAAAAAGAATACTTGGCAATCAAGTAATTTGAATCAGGAAGTCAGGATTCATAAGGATCACTGATTCATTCAAGTTTCATAGCACACACACACACAGCCACAGAATATACTGGGTTGGAAGGGGCCCACAAGGATCATCAAGTCCAACTCCTGGCCCTGCACAAGACCATCCTCAAAAGTTACACCATGTGCCTGAGAACATTGTCCAAACACTTCAACTCAGACAGGACTGGTGCTGTTAACGCAGTTCAGAGGGGGTGGTGTGGAGTGGATGAAGGCTTCTGCTTTTACCAGGAGTGTCTTGGCGGCTCTGAAAGACCACTCTGGCCAGTACAGCTGGGTCCTGTGCAGACAGACCTGTCCTACCCCAGCCCACCAGGGGTATGCTGGCGTGTAACCTGGTCCTGGCGTGTAAACACCTCCCCCCAGCTAGATGGCTCGTGCGTTACCAGTGTTAAAACAGAGGGTCCAATCGCATAGAGTTCCGGAGACACTTTATTCCCAAGGAGTCCAGAGGCAAAAGAGGGCGAATGACCTTGTGAAACCCTTGTTATAGGGGCACTGGCCAGAGGGCAGGGGGCACAGGGGTAGAGAGAGGGTGGGGGGGATACAGAAGGAGAGAGGGGTGGAGTGAGAGAATAAGTCAAGGTCAATGAACATAGGAGAATTAGCATATCAAGGTAAGGTAATCTAGGGAGGGACCATTTACTTCCTAAGGGGTGATTTCAAACAGCAGAGCTGTACCACTAACGTACATCTGCTGTTTCTGGACCTCTCGGCTTCTTGGTAGTTCCTGGGATGGGCTCAGCCACCCCAACATTCTGTGACTGGTGTGACTGCTGTGATTGGTGCTACACTTCTCTGGGAAGTCTCTTGCAGTGCATGATCATTTTCTGGGTGAAGAACCTTTCCCTGATATCCAACTTAAACCTCCCCTGACACAACTTCAGGCCATTTCACTGGGTCCTGTCACCAGTGCAGAGCAGAGCGGGACAATCCCCTCCCTTGCCCGGCTGGTGATGCTGTGCCTGATGCCCCTCAGGACAGGGTTGGCCCTCCTGGCTGCCAGGGCACTGCTGACTCAGGTTCTACTTCCATCAGTCTGGACCTGCAGGTCCCTCTTCACAACTCTGCTTTTCAGCATCTCATTCCCCAGTCTGTCAGTACATCCAGGGTTACCCCATCCCAACTGAAGAATCTGACACTTGCCCTTGTTGAACTTCATATGGTTGGTCACTGTCACAGGTTCTTCCCTCTTCAGAGAAGGCTTGTGATTATGTTTGATGGAGTGCATAACTGTGCAGTTCAGAAAGCAAATAAATAAGACATAAGGATATAATCAATGTTTTCTCTGAATACAGTGTAATAAGTTAGAAGGCTGCTAACATGATCATTATTCAGTATCAGTTCTACATTCATAAAAACTACTGGTTTAAGCATGTGTAGTTCTTCTTCCAAAATGCCTTCACTCTGAATATTTCTTACGTCAGTTTATAGCAACTGTGTTGTTTCTACAGGATTAAAATGCCCTGGAAAGCAAATATGGTTTTAATGCTACCCTTTGAAGAGTAGGTGACATCTGCATCCACTACACTCACCCCACAAGTACTAATAGGAGCGGTTGCTGCTAAGTGTTCCCTAAGTCCTTCAGCCCACTGTGAGAACAAAATCTTTCAGCTCTGGAGAAAATAAATTTAAATAATGTGATTTTACTGAACTGTGCCCTAATTACACATAATATTAAATGGCAATTACAGAAGAAGCAAGACAAGCTTCAAGTGATATTTAGGATGTGAAAAATTCTCTCTTTTTTCCCTAAACTCTCTTTAACAAATCATGTAAATTAATGATTTGAGTTTTTTAATTTTTATAATTAATTCAAGAAAAAAACCCTAAACAGATAAAAAAAGATAACATCTGCCAACTGTGTAACCATGACAACACTAAATCCAGTTGTAAAATGGCTTTTTTGCCACTAAACTCTCATTAAAAAGAAAGCTGTTAGGTGGTTTTAACTTATAGGTCCAGGGCAAGTGAGATGAAACAGAAAATTGGTATATATTTATGTTGTTTCGCTAAATGTTCTTCCTATATTAACCAGAGTCTGATATAAAGTGTAATGTCACTATAACACATATATACTAGGTAGCAGATAATAGAGACTTTTTTCAGAGCCAGTGATCCAGTCCAACAGCATTTGCATAGATCAAGGTGGAGTTATGAAAAGATGCACATTACTGCCTAGAGTAGACACCGTGACGAGGAAGCACTTCTCTGGAAATCTTCCTTGGGAACAGTTTGGGAAGAGTTTGGGAAGAGACTGAAGCTACACCTAAGTCCCAGGTCCCCTAACTGGATTATAATGACCCCAATGAAGCACTAGAGGACTGGCTAGAAAGCTGCATGGGGGACAAGGACCTGAGGGTGCCAACAACATGTCCAGGTGGCCAAGAGGGCCAATGGCATCCTGGGTGACATCAAAAATAGTGTCTAGGACACTACAGTGTCTAGTACTAAGGAAGTGATTGTCCTGCTTTACTTGGCCTTGGTGAGGCCCCACCTCGAGTCCCGTGTTCAGTTCTGGGTCCCTTACTTCCAGAAAGACATTGAGGGGCTGGAGCGTGTCCAGAGAAGGGCAACAAGGCTGGTGAAGGGTCTGGAGCACAAGTCCTGTGAGGAGTGGCTGAAGAAACTGGGGTTGTTCAGCTTGGAGAGAAGGAGACCTCATTCCTCTCTACAACTACCTGAAAGGAGCTTTTAGTCAAATGGGGGTCAGCCTCTTCTCCCAGGCAACTAGTGAAAGGACAAGAAGCAATGGCCTCAAGCTGCACCAGGAGGTGTTTAAATGGGATTTAAATGAAAATGTCTTCAACAAAAGGGTTGTCAAGCATTGCAACAGGCTGTCCAAGGAAGTGGTGGAGCTGTCTATATTATTCTATTATTCTCCATTGTCCTCAGTCTATACCAAGTGTAATATAATGTGTACTACTTCTCCTGATATCACTGTCTTTTCTGTTTTGCCCTTTGTACACTTGAAACAAGCAGAAATAAAGTAGGATAAGAAAACTGAATGTCAGTGGCTGACTACACCTTGTATAACTTTACAATAAAGACAGATAGTCTCTCAGAGATTACCGGTCTCCTACTGAGAACTAAAAGCCAACCATGAACTTAGGGTAGATGGTTTAGACCTCTGTGGGTCTCTGTGTGCACTGAAGGCCCCAGCATCCTGAGTGAATACAAAGTAAAAAGATCAAGTATCTTTCCTTTAACTTTCTTCATCCCTGAGGGAGATATGTTCACTGTGAGAATAAAATTTAAAGCTAAGAAAATAAGAATGCACATTTTAAGAGTTCTGAAGGTGACTTCTCTAATTTTTATCTAACTTTTCCTTTTGTATAAAGTGTTATACAAAACTTTAATAGAAGCTTCTCTGCTTTGACAATGTCAGAAGCTAGTAAACACTTGTGAGACTGCATATTGCTCTAGTATAAATTTACAAAAAGTGTTTAAGTTCTGAATTGTGTGATTGGAATTTACTGCTAGCAGATGCCTATACTGTGAATGCCAGTCAAGGTCTTTTAAAACTCTGAAATTTAATACTCCTGACTTGTGTAATCCATGACCATTTACATACCTATGGATTCTGCTGAAAAATACTTGGAGCTTTGAATAGGGGCATATAAGAAAAGCCTTCTGTTCACTGTGGGAATAACATTCTTCAGTTCTGGAGAAACTAATTTTAAAAAATTTCATTTTGCCTCTTTTAGGTCAGGGTAATCAAGTGTCTCATCATTCTGATATATTGTGACATAGTGTGTACAAAGAAGGGCAATGGAACTGGTGAAGGGTCTGGAGCACAAGTCTGATGAGAAGTAGCTGAGGGAGCTGGGGTTGTTTAGCCTGGAGAAAAGGAGGCTCAGGGGAGACCTTATCACTATCTACAACTATCTGAAAGGAGGCTGTAGCAGGGTGAGGGGAAGCCTCTTCTCCCAGGTAACTAAATAGGATAAGGGGAAAAAGCCTCAAATTGTTCCAGGGGAAGTTTATATTGAATATTAGGGAAAATTTCTTTGCCAAAGGGGTTGTCCGAGAACTGAAACTAACTGTCCAGGGAAGTGGTGGAATCACCATCCCCAGAAGTGCTCAAAAAATGTGTAGATGTGGCACTTGGGGACGTGGTTTACTGGTGAACCCGGCAGTGTTAGATTAATGGTCAGACTGCATGATCCTAGAGGGTATTTGAATCCAAAAACTCTATGATTCTATGATATCAATATTAAAGTAGACATTTATTATATATTACCAATCTAAGTAACTTATTCATGTAGTGACACCTCTTAGAAGACTCACTTGTTCTGAACCTGCTTTTAGACTGAAGATTCTTGATAAGATTCTGTTGTCAGATTTAATTTGAAATGAGATACATATTAAAATATGGAAAAACATGTACCTATATACATATATATACAAATACACACAGTGTCACAAAGTGAATTCCAATGTATTCTTTCTTTCTATTTAACAAACATATTCCTGATCAATATTTGACTACTTTGGCAACCATTCTTCCAATGAGCACAGAGTATTGACAGAGCACAACAAGGATGCTGACAGACTGCTTTGGTGCAGATCTAGGCTAATTAATTACTGGCAAGAGTATGTGGCCAGGAACTTTAGACTTGCTTTTTTATGTCATCAAACTGTAATTCTTACTTCCATTATGTTTAGGAAAACCCAAAGAAAAAAACCTAATGTAGCTAGCAATGAATATACATAAGTATAAATTTGATTACATCTGGACTATTTAAGGTAAATCTGCAGCAAGTATAAATAAGCATGGTTTCATGGAATTCAAGAGAGTTATGCACACAAAGTCAAGATGACAGATGTCTATGCTCTCATATAGGTTTGTGATATACTTGGCATTAGATCATAACATCTTACTACGTCTTTCCAGAGACATATTCTGGATAGTCATAGTGCTTTGACTCAGCGGCATTAAATCCTGCAATGGATGAGAAAGAAATAAAGCAGGAGGGATGGAAAGATGGCTTAATATAAATACCTATCTGCAAAAAGGAAATGTTAAGAAATCATGCCAAATGATGATCATGTTACTCTAATGAGGAATAATTAAGGCAAAGAAACAAATAAAAACCACGTGGCAAGATGTTTACATGTTTCACCAGACAATATCAAATTTGCCTGGATGAAATGGCCAAGCCACGTCCAGACTCAAGTAAGCAAAGACAGTGGACATGAAATTCTGGAATTTGAGGCCAGTGCTCAGTGCATTCCTTCAAAACTCCTTCATCTGAAAATACAGCCCCTACTTCTGTACAGAAATTACTTTTAGTTTTCACAAATAGCTGTGTTTCACAGTTATGAAAGAGGAGAGGTCTGTATAACTAATTCCAGATGACTCTCACAAATATCAGCCATTAATTTACACTGTTCTACAGTCCCAGTGCTCCTATACAGACACTTATGGAATTCCGTCTAGGGGTAGGTGAAGAAGTCAGGAATTATAATGAAAGAGAGAATTCAGAGAATACAAAGTTAACCTCATTTATTTCGTATATTTTTCTTAGTTTTAGAAATATATCTGCAATTACTCCTAGCCTAATTACTGTTTCTTTTACATCATAGTAGTTAAGAAAGAAACAATATCAAATTTCATTAAAATATAAACTAACTCCTGTCTGGATTTTATTTTTTTTTCAACGTCAACATTTATTTAACAGTAATCTTTTAGAGTAGAAACTGAGTCACAAGCTGTTTCTGTTTCAATTCTGTCATACTCCAAAACCTGCTTTAAACTAGATTTTCATATTTCCACCATAGGGCATGGAATATCCCTGAATGGCACATCCTTTAAGAGACAAATCAAAACACCAGAGAGTGAAATATTTGCCACACACATGCTAGAATTAACAGTGAGTTACCTGAGAACCATCATGAAGATGGATATGTATACCTTCAGTGCTTTTTCCCTGTAGTTCAGAGACTCAAGTGAAAAAACTAAGATTAAGATTTGCAGCATCACATAAATGATGATCAACACTGAAAAAAAAAAATAGCACACTATATTATTACTTATAATATAATATATGAAGAACATCATATAATTTAACTTACCTAAAGTAGTTGAATTTGGTTGACTACAGAACCTGTAGGGTTTCTTCTGTCCCAACTCTGTGGACGTGAGGCTGTTGCTTTTCCTTGGCCCCAGGACCAGTTACCAGAGAGGCTGAGCCCACACACACATGATAGGCAAAAATAGTATTTAATAACTGTATAGAATGTATTATGATGATGAAGCCACAGACTCAGATACAGCTACTAAACAACCAACAGCTGCTTATATGTGGCCACGGAATTCCATTTCCTTCTAATTTCACACAGTTGTCCCACCCAAGTCTTGCTTGAGACATCATTTTCTCTGCCTTCAACCTGTCACCTAAACATCCCATAGTAATCTCCTGGTTTTCAGTGTCCCTCTGGCCCCTGTCATATCTTTGTGCAATTTGCTTAACCTTTGTTCAGATAATATTACAATACCTGAATTTAGTTTACAAATCTAACATTTATTAGCACTTATTTGCAATAACGGTTTCAAGCTAACATGCTTGAGATGATACAATAGTACAAAAACAGCTAACGAAAATTTAACTGTAAGTCCATTTGGCACTTCAGAACTACTTTAAAAAAAGCAAGTCATGGGATTTTTACTTCATTAAAAGGCATATAGCCTTCCAGAAAACAGCAAAAACTCGCGTGAAATATTAGGTAAGTAATTATGTCTTGGACCTTTTATTGAAACATGGGAAATTAGGATGTATCTCTGTTTATTTTTCAAAATAAGCACTGGCATATTTTCATTAGAATATTAATCACTGACCTAATCGAAGCAACAGTAATCTTAGGCATTCACAGGACTATTTAAATGATTCTTCCTCAGAAGAAAATTATAGGATATATATGAGAAATTATGAATATAATTCAAAATATGATTGAAGGACAAGCCTTATGAAAGGCCTCACAGCCTTTTCCTGACAGCAAAGTTCTCTCCATCTATTATTTGCTTTTAAAGAGCCTTTGAAGCCCCACTCCATCCACAGTTCTGGCCTTTCTTTTTCCCTCAACCAAACTCTAGCCTTAAGTAAAGTCCGAGCCTTACACAAGGACCTCTATGCCCCCTTAGTTTAGAACTTCTCACAACAGTTTCCCTGAATCCCACGTTTACTTTTAACAGTTGTTCAGTTGTTTCCAGTCCTACTCCAGCTGTGTTTTTCTCTTTCTTTTCCTTCCTTCCTTCCTTCCTTCCTTCCTTCCTTCCTTCCTTCCTTCTTGCTTTGCTTGCTTTTCTTTGCTTTCCTTTGCTTTTCTTTGCTTTTCTTTGATTTTCTTTGCTTTTCTCTTGAGTCCAATGTTCTAGTTGGCAAATATTACATGAAACCAAATTTCAACAGGAGTTTAGCGCTTGGCATAGCTTGCATAGCTAGGGCTGCACCATGTGAAGGGCAGCAGGAGGATCAAGCTCCAGTCTATAACCAAAAGATGCTATTTTACCATGTCCTTATGCTTCACCTTAGGCTAGCCAGAAGCATTAATTAAGAAAAAAAATTTAAAAATAAAAATAAAAGAGGTGGTTATGTTTATCTTCCATGAGGTTGATAATGACTCAGAACTTTTTCAGCTAATGCTTCAAACTGAATTACAGCCTGAAGCTTTATGAGATTTTAATTATAGGTTATTCATAAAGATTGCCCTTAAGGAAGCAAAAAGTAATAATCATTTTTAAAAATATTATTATTTAATATATTCTAAATTCCTAGTTTTGTTGAGAACTGCAAATGGTTTTGGTTTCAATCCCTAACACCAAGCTTTCTTTAGGAGAGTGAAACCTAGTATTTGAGATTTCTGTCAACTTTAAAAAATAAGATTAGTTATAAAACTGATAAGGACAGTAGAACTGAACAACATTTTAGTCTTACCAAATAAAGGAAACAAATAGAGCCTTGAAGAAGTAGATAAGGCTGACAAAACAGAAGTAACGCAAAATGCAAGCAGGATGCCATCTCAGCTTTGTGTACCTAGATATGGCTGCCAAAGCAGGAGCCATGCAACTCAACGATACTGAGGTAACTTAAAAGCAGGAATCAAGGAACAGCCACCTAAAATACTGGGACACCAGATGTTGAAGATGACTGAAGAAGACCCAAAAAGACCAAATAAGGACTTCTGATAAGGGGTGTGATTAGGTAAAATAAAGTAATCTATATACATCAAGTAAGTGAGCTAATGAATATGTAATCAGTGTGTATCATAAAAACTCTGTTTACCAGACACTCAGGGCACTAGATTAGAGGAAGGATCCTCTGAGTGACCAGGGTGCTGCAATAAAGAATGCCTGCTTTCCAATACTCAAAACTGTGTTAGAAAGTTTCTATCTCGCTGATTTTGGTATCAAAACCATGAAACCAACCAGTATTGGAACCATTTGTTCCAATTTTTCCAATTATGAAAATATTCAGACATTTATTATATTAGACTTATTCCTTTTTTTTTTTTTTTTTCCCTGTCATTTGTCAAAAATGTCCTGGTTATTAAACACTTTCAGAAAAAAACACATTTAAAGTTATTATCTCCATGACATCTTAATGCTAAGAAAGTCTGTTACAGTATTCACAGAATTAAGAAAATACTAATTTAATTCCTGGAGATATTCAGCAGTGAGCCCTGGCAGCCCAAGCATCAAACTATATCCTGGAGTGCATCAAAAATGGCACGACCAGCCAGGCAAAAGAGGTGATTATGCTTCTGTACTCAACAATGCTGCAGCCTCACCTTGAGCACTGTGTGCAGCTCTGGGACCCACAGTTTGAGGATGTGAAGGTCCTTAACTGCACCCAGAAGAAGGAGTGAAGAGCAACTGATGAAAGGGCTGAAATGAACATCCTGTGAGGAGGAGCTGAGGACTTTGGGTTTGTCTAGTCTGGTGAACAGGAGGGATGACTTCATGGCTCTCTCCAGCTTCTAAAGGAGGGGAAGTGGAGAACAAGCTGCTGGTCTCTTCTCCCCGATATCCACTGATAGGACTCCTGAAAATGCACTGAATTGTAATTTTGCCTGGGCGTCATGGTCTAAGAAAACAACTTGACACTTGACTGCTCATTACAATGACACTTCATCAGTCCCAGTCTCTTATGATCCTGATGCTGAGTTTTGTTCTTTTTATTTTCTTTCCACTTATCCTGAACTAAGAAACTGTAAAATATGAGCTCACACTCTCTGTTTTTCTTCAGAAATTCAACCTTAACAGACAAATGGAATACAAAATTTCTTTATGACTAGTTGAAGTAGAGCAAAGTAAAAAGAAACTCAGAATCAGATTTAAGAAAAGAAAGTTTTGAACAACTGACTTAAAAGCTTTCCATCAGCTTTACACAAAGTACAAAACAAGGTCAAGCACCAATTTGGTTCTAGAGCAACTAGAATGCATCAGCCAAGTAAATTGAATAATCTATTTTGCTGCTGTTATTTTCTATAGGCACATGCTTTCTAATTATAAGGATGAGAAATTCAAGTAGCAGTTGTATTAAAGAAATGGAATAAAGGTGCATTTAGAATTCCATTCACATTCCCAGGAAGAGTGCAAGGAAATGTAAGCCAGTGGTAAATCCACACATTTTTATGAAATTCCCATCTTATTTAGTCTGTTTCATAAATGCTTCCATTGCATACAACACATCCAGAGCATATTTGTCTTTATATGTTACAGGTAACTCTTCAGAAATCAGATCCAATCCTCAACTATGCTAATTTTTAGTTTTCCAAGCCATGATGCATCTACTCAAAATTTCTCCAAGAATTTGTTCTACAATCATGCTTGGAAATGAACATAGGAATGACTAACAACTTATTTTATTTTTCATATTATAAATTCTCCCTTAGTCAAATATATAAGGTAAACTTTCATCAAAGCAGTAAAATTTATTCTTAAGAAATCCTTAAATACAATCCCACATATCTCACATTTTTGTCTTGTATTTCTCTAGACAAATAGATTCCTTATTCTTTTATATCAGACAGCTTTCATGGATATGTAGTATAGCCAACTTGCCTGCTTTGTTTCTTCCCAAGACTGAAATGCTTTTCCAATCAATGATTACCTTTTTTTTTCTTAGTGAATGGTAAGTCTCACCAGAGCTTCAGAATAAGGATCAGGACCATAACAAACTTCAGCACTTCCCTTAGTTCTAACTAGCTACTAACCTGGTCATACTTACTTGGATATTTTTCAAAATTTGTGATAATTGCAGTTCTATATCTTCACAAGTTAAGAGTAGAAAACCCAATTTCGTATTAACTTATGATCACTTATTAACTTGGACATGAAACAGTAATGACAGAGACATAAGGCATTTCCAGCAGTTAGCAGCCATGTAGTAGACATGAGTTTCTCATTCTGTCATACATTCCAGGATATGCCTAACTCTGATGTCATTGCTTCTGTTAATGACTATGAAAAGATGAAAAAAAAAAAAAAACCAAAGCAAAACTGAATGTTTTAAGGCACTCAAAGTTGCATTTCTTGATGCCATAGATTTGGATCTCTGCTTACAATGTTTTACAGCAAAGCATTTCCTTTGCCCCTTAATAGTGAACCAGAAATTCTTAACCCAGGTCTCTTACAAACATTATAAACAGTGATGGTATGAGTGAAGATTTGTTCTGAGAGATTAACAAACTGCTTTTTAACTTTTCAGCAAAAGATAGTCCCTCACAATTTGCAATTCAAAATTTCAACACATAATAAAATATTTTAATTTCCTTCACAAGGCTCTTATATGGATCTTTAATTCTCTTAGTGACTCACGAGATGCCAGGAATTCTCCTTTCCAGAAGCACTTATAATTTAAAGAGTTCAGCCTTGCAGAGTTATTATTTATTGAATCTTATCAGAGCCAGCAGCTCATATATTTTTTATGGAATGACAATCTTCATTGCATAATGTGAAGCTGGTAGATTCAACTGTTGAAAAACATCCTAATTTGCTTGGCTTGGAAAACTGATAACACGATAATCCTTCAACTCTATTAGGTCTAGAATTTGGATAAGAGTAAATTCACAGGGGCAAGAATCTGTGAGTGCATATCACTTTTCTTGGAATACCCAATTCAGACAGTGTTATCTGAGTTTGTTTCCAGTAGCTTGGTGTACAGCACTTCTTGCAACTCCAACTGCTCAAAAAACTCTCAAGAAGGAGAACCAAAGTAAATAGTAATCTTTCAAAATCCTGTACATGATCTTTTCATGTCAGAAAAAGATTAAATATTTTCCATGTGGGACACATTAGCAGCACTTTGCTTTGTGTATAGAAGACACTTAGTTTCTGTCAGTCTTGAATCTTTAACAAGTATTTGGATGGATAGGTAATGGTATCACAGTGATCCGAGAAACCATGGTAATTTTTGGCTCTCAACACTGAGAATTTACTTCATGCATTTACCAATATGTAGGAAAATTTAATAGCAGTAATAACTCTTTTATATTAATTTTTTGAAGTTTAAATAATCTTACAGTATTTGGGTACTTCTTTAATGTCTGCAATATTTTGTCATTTATATAATGTAAACTTAAGTAAGCAAAGAATGCTTTATTTGTAATATGAGGAAGAAACACACTACCAATTTTAAAAGGTCTTCAAAAGCTATTCTTATGAAGGTGTTTAAAAATCTGTGTTAAATATCTTTACCATAAAATTCTGTTTGGTTTCTAAGAAGAAAATAATAAAATTTACTGTAATTCAGATGACCAAATTCATCCTTGATTTGGACATATTACACATTGGAAAACAGAGCCAAAAAGAGGGAAGGGTTACAACCAGCAGATATTATGCAGATTGATGCATTCAAATATGTACTTTTTATAGATATGTACAGGGTTTACCTTCTCTTCCAGATTTTTTTAGTTTATCAAAGATTCAAATGCAATATGCAGTTCTTTTACTGCACACTTTTTAATTAATGAAAAATAGTTTCACTACTGGAAATCATAATAAAGCCTTTTCTGCCCGCTTACATTGATGGTTTTCGTATCTGATGAGTGTACTTTTTCTCCCTGCTGTAATTCTGATATATTAGTAGGATTACACATAATTTTAATTTCATATCATAATTCAAAAAGATGTGAATGTAGTTAAATCAATTATGTATAAGAATCTGGAATATATCTTATGTAATTATATGTTCTTATTAGCAAACAGTAATAACATAAAAGCTATTAGCTTAATATCTTTTAATCTCATCTCTTATCAAAGAGCTCTGCTTTTAAGAAAGATAAGAATACTTATGTTTTTCAGTAGGCAATATTTCTCTGCTCCATCAACACACAGCTAGAAACCCTCGACTGAGCCACTTGTACAAACACCCAATACATCACAACTGCACATGATACCAGCTCATATTTTCTCGCTCAATGCCGTAAAGAACGGATGTGTATCCCACCAACTCTGGGATCAGGATGGCTATAACTTCTGTAAAGAAACTGAATCACTAAAGAGTGAGTCCAGGTTCAAAAACTGTCCAAAAGGCTCACAGCTGCCTTTGAATGTTATGAATTCAAACGGAATTAATAAGCTACAGTGCCATATACTTCAAAAACCAGAGACTTGAATAGAAGTCTATTATAAGGCACATTAAAATCTTGTGATTAACTTCCAGATTATGAGATTTACGAGACTGGAAAAGATAAGGCCTAATTTAGAGATGGAAAAATGGTTAATTTTATTCTTGTGTAAGGAAAGTGAACTCCCATTGATTTTATAGGAGTATCAGTTCCCAAACCTATGTTAATTATTAAGAGATAATAGTGTAGGACTTGTGAATCTTTTTCTTCAAGACTCAAACTGATATTTTATTTCTAAAAGCAGAGTTCCATCTGTCCACCTATCCATCCATCCATCCATCCATCCATCCATCCATCCATCCATCCATCCATCCATCCATCCATCCATCCATCCATCCAATCATCCCCTGAAGGATCAGGAAATCAGATCAAAGTAAATTTAAAAGAGACAGCTCACTAGGAAGAGACCTGTACATTGAAATATTCAATACTGAGGTTTGTAAATATTCAGGAATTTTACTTTGTGGAACTGAAGCTGGTCCTATAACTGAAGAAAATTAGCTGTTGAAATAGTGCACACCTGGAACATACCTTCCAGTGGGATGTCATCAAAAGGAAATCCCGTTCATATAATCTGGTTTCCCTGGAAGATGTGTGAGAACAATAGATGGATTTCACACCTAAAACACAGTCCTCATCTACTGTATATTGTAAAATTAGACACATCCTTAGGTAGCATGATAGGGCTTAACAATGATAGAGTGAGAAAAAATGAGCCCATGGTAAGTCAATGATAATTATGAGAGTTTCCATCCTTGAAAAAAAAAGCATAATTCTAATATTTAGGGAGAGCATGGCTACTTGTGGTTTGAGTTCTGTTATCCCTAAAGGTTAATAGCCTGATCCATATGAAATAAAAAGTTCTTTATTGTAAAAAACTGCTTTCATAACCTGGAATTTTGGGCAGGTCAGAAAAAAATTAGATTTAAATCTTAAAACATGAGCAAAAAAGACATCTTTGTGGCAAGAGCAATGTGTCCAGAAAGTTACCAGATAGAAATGACTGGCAGCAGCAGGAAGACCTGAGTATCTTATTATCTGAGTTCAGCAGAATGGATAAATCAGTTGCTGCAGCCCTTTATGGTCAGTGTCAGGGTTAAGCAAGAAATTAATATGTCAGCTGTCCTTTAATGAAAAACATGCAGTATCAGAGGGAACTCTGCTTGTTACCTAACTGAGGCCACGTCTAGCACTGATACGAAAACCACCACCATGCTGAATTCGTTACACACTATGAAATTGCTGCATATGGTTACTTTGCAAATGCTGAAGGAACCTGAAGAGACTCAGTGTAAAGTAACACCTGCTCTTATGACTTCACCATGAAACCTGATGAATTATTCCATGATGAGGATATACCTGGGAATTGCATTCCAAGGTGTGCAGGGGGAATAAAGTAAAGGTATGAAGGAACATTTGGACATGAGTTAGATGAGAGACTTGTAAATCTTTGGAGCTCAATCTTATGATTCAATAATAAAGTCAAGGTTATTTTTTTAAGCAAGGACAGTTTTCATATTGAAATTAAATCACTACAGAGAACCTATTATAAAATTTTCCTGTGTAAATTATGTGAATCGTCATTAATTTTATTCTTAGTACCAAATATATGATATTTTGAGAATATTCCTTCAGCACTCAGCACACAGTATAAGCAATTTTATGGAAAAAGAACAAGAGATGAAATCCTGAGAAATCTGTATAAAGTTTACTGTATGCTGCAATAAGGGCTGCAAGTATTCTACACTCTGTTCAGGAAAAATGAAATTAAATGGCAGGGTATGTAAAGCTATTTGATAGATAATAGATTATTGTGGCATAATTGACATGAGAATTTTGCCAAATTCACAAAATATGCAAGATCAGATGGAAAAGCTATCCACAAGCTGACACCTCTTTTTGCCTCTTTTTCCATGAAAGATGTCCTTCTAAATCAGAAAGTGCACATTTCTTTAATGATTTTTTTAAAATGGCATTTTCTGTGTTTTTTTACAATCTGTTCAGCAAAAGCTTTTGAAAGCACTGAGATTACTCAAAGGAAAGTTACTCAATCAGTGACTGCAGATGGGTTATAAAAACTGTTTATTAATTACTGACCTATACTTTAGTGTCATGCCAGCTCTCAACTGCACAGCTCACTTAAAACCTAGTGAGTTTTGATGTCTTCCACCAGGTGGCAAAGACAATTGCACATACATCTTCACTGATATCCAGCCACAAGTGGATTTTCTCACTCATCTCCAAGTTTTCAGTTAGGTAACAAGCAGAAAAGCTTTGATTTAACTACACAGTTCAGAATGTGGTCTGTCCCTTGCTACTGTTTTTAAGACACAGTTTTTAGTTAAAAAAATAAAGGTAATATGTTGGAACTCATCCTTTTCATTATCTAATTATCTATTATTAACTAATAAAGTTTAAAATAAATCTATTTTCCAGCAGATTATATGTCAGCATTATTTGACAAATTACAAATATTTTTTTGCTGTGTATTCAAAGAAAGTATCTTTTGATTTAAATGCCCATATAATATGCAATTTCAAAGAAATAATAATACAAATATACATTAAATATGCTTTAGTTATAGAACAGCTTAACAATTTTCTATTACTCTCATCTTTATCCTTGTAAGGTTAATCTTCCATTCCTAAGGGAATTTTAGGAGTCACTGCTACCATACTATAAAAGGCAAACTTAGTTTCAATTCTTAGCACAGAATTCTTTAGAATACAATATTAACATTTATCCATAATGAAGAATGTGAAAGCTTTTTAAAGCAGATAATACTTTATTTGTGTGTTTAAAATATTCATTCCAAAATTGGTAAAATAACTCTTGGCCGATCTGAATTCATAAAAAAAAGAAAAACTTTTCTTCAAGCCTATGCTTTGCTTAACCATCACAGGAACTCTGAGCGCTGCCTTCTAAATCAAGACTTGTATGCTTGCCTTTGCTGGGTATTCATTCCAGTTCCTCAAAAACAGTGCTCAGCTTCCAGATTTACGAGCCCGAGAAATAATGAAAGCTGCAAACCTTTAGGGCAGGAATAAAACATAGATCAAGTACAAACACACTAATCAACTCAACATAAAGCAGCCCTATCAGCTTAAAATAAAGTTGATATGGCCCTATCAGTCATATGAACTTTCAGCATAAATTTGATCACTGCTCACAATGATTCAGATGTGTAAATCAGATGCTTTTTCCTCTGGTTTATAATACCTCAGCTGTGCTACGGATGTCTTCTTCATTTCAAAAATCACAATCTCTTCCATCAGCATGGAGAGACTGCTGTCACTGCATATTATTTTGACTGTGATATATCTTACTGACAACATCACCTCCTTTTGATTTACATTGACAGGACCTAAAATACGTAAGTGGGATATTCTCCAAGGTATATAATCAATTGCATCTGTTTCATTTCTGGTATTTCCTTTGCCCTGTTTATACCATTACCATCTCTGCTGAAGCTGTATTGTTACTATAAATGTTTCCAGGAACATATGTTGGCATCAGCTCACAACACTGCTTCTACAGCACTAACAATTTAAAACCTCAAAAGAATCTCAGAAGTGTTACTACTTTATTGTTCTAATACTAAAGTTATTGTGATAAATGAGGTGATGAAACTATCACATCAAAATCCTCTGTAGTATATTCTTGGTTAGTGCAATACAAGGTAATAATGACTTGGCATTTTCAAGAATAATTTAAAGAGTCTTATTATATTAGAAAAAATGGTAATTAGCTTTTTTTTACAAGAGAAAAATAAATAGTGCCCAAATATTAAAATTAGTTAACTTCTGGGAAAATGCTGGCGTAAAAATCAATATCCTCAAAAACTATTTGGGATAATATGACTAACAACCAGTGAAAAAATTATTTTAATTTTAAGGAAATGTGTGCATGTGCATTAAGTCAATTGTGTATTTTCTGACATAAGTATTCACATGCTGTTAAATAGCACAGTTGAAAATGAAAGGATTATGTTAAACAGGGAGGGTAGAAAATGAGCTGGAAAAAAAATCTGATAAACTACAGGGAGCAGAACAGTGGAGAGGAAAATCTATGCATAATTTAAATTAAACAGCATGGTCTGACACAGTTTTGGTAAATGTATTGGTCTGAGTACTCTAAAATACATTAATTTTTGTTAATGTGCTTATCTTAGGCACATAATGATTTATGAAGAATATCTGATATAAATACCATCAAACTGTTTAACTATGGTATAGACCTGTAATTGTTCCAAATGCTTATAAACAAAAAAACCTCATTAACATACAATGTGTTCAGGTGAAGAAAGAGAACACTCAGTGCAACTATTTTCTTTTAGGTAGCTGAAGAAATGCTTTGCTGAAACAACCTAAAAGGTTCTTTCAAAGTGAAATTCTAAAAGAAAATTATCACATTTGATAAAGAGATCTAATGAGATCATCATGAGAAGTTTATCATTGGGAGTGGCATCCGGAGCAGTGAAAGCTAATGAAGAACGAACAGAATTATTGCAGACCATTTATGAGGTGCCTACAACTTACTCATGATAGTACCAAACATGCCATAAACTCAGCTCTAGACTAAACTCCACATATGTGTGGCTGCAAAAGTTCACCACGTCAAGCCTGTTTTGCTGAGTAATGTACATAATTTGCATTTTCTTACAAATTGCCTGGTCTACCAACATGACTGAGGATTTCTTTAGACTAAAAATAAGTCTGTATTAAACATAATTAAAATTAAATTCCAGAAATTATTTAAATATCCCTTGATTGACAATTTAGCTTATCTTTAAGGAAGAAAATAATAAACAAAATCCCATATGTGCTATCACTATTAAAAAAAGCAGGGATGTCAGTATTTTCAAGTTAGAAGTACATATTTCTTGAGTCATAAAGGACAATCAGTCACTTTTGGATTCTGTGTCTAAATCTTGTCCCTTTTCTTGAACTCTATATTGAGATTGTCAATTATATAAAAATTGTAATTTTGGACTGTATTAAAGCTCATTTCCATGTAAGAGTGAAGGAATAGGGTGAACTGTCAGACAGCAGTAATCATTCTGAAATCTGTAATTATGTAATTTCAAGGCCTGATCTATCATATAAATGAAATTAACATTAAAATATAATGGCTCCATGGACAGAAAATGTGTGTCATCTTAATCCAGTAAGAATTTTTGTGTCATCTGATTCCCTAATGACAAAATATAACTCCCTGACCAAATCATTTAGCACTTCTCAATGTGGAAGTTTAAGATGCCATTGTAGAGGATGCCATTGCATTTAACAATGCATTGCTTATAAATAGCAAAGTATTGCTTTATATGTTCATTTTTGGAAAAGTGATAAAATAAGATCATTTATCAGTTCACTTAAACTATACTTTTGAGTTATTCTTATAAAAGGTGTGTTGTATTTATACACAAGTGTATGGGGTTTTTTCCTTTGTGGGTTTCAATGGTGCAAAATTCCAGTTGTTAACAATTCATATTAGTATAGTGTAGGTATGTATATCAGGTAAATATCCTCTTACAAAACTGGTCTGGGATATTTCAATATTTTGAAATTTCTTAATTGCGTTTTAAGTCAAAAAGACAGTAATAGTTAGGCCTTAAATTGAACAAGGGTAGTTGCTTGCTTTGAATACATCACTACTTTTTAAGCTACAATAATGTCTAAATGGTAAATTTTAAAATTCAGAGGACTTTTAATTCCTAGCTCAGTTACATCAGTGAATGATGCCACAGTTGATGTATCAGTCAAATATAGGCTCCTGCCCAAAGAGAATCAGTGATCAAAGTAGCTCGCTCTGGGAACACTTATGTTCAGAGTAGATCTATTCCTATATCACCTTTATCTGTAAGTGTGAAGGTATTAGTTGGTTTTAGTCCTACTCTTCCTTAGCATAATGTAAGGATTGCTCAGAGTCCTGTTCAGACTGTAAATCATAAATCTTACCTCAGACAAATCAAAAATATCAAAAAGTATGCCTGCCCCCAAAAGGTAGTGATACTGGAACAACTCTGAAAATGAATGTACATAAACACTATAAATAATAGATACTAGAAACTTCTATGAGGCATTTCTTGGTACATCATACAGCAACAAATGTCAACTCATCTCCTATTCATAATACAATTCATCTTCAGCTCTCAGTATCTTCAATTCCTAATTTTGCAAGCATTTTTTTCTAGGGTTTTGGATGTGATGCAGTTGTAAAATAGAGACTACTCTAAAATTTCTCCAAAGATCTCATTCTTGCATCCTTCAATGCTTTCACTTCAAATGCAAACTGAAATGTAGTTCAAACATGATTGGGTGCTGGTAAAGAATAGCAAGAACATTTGGTGTGTATCTTCCCTAGAATTCTGGCACATTTTAAGGAAATGTAAAAACACAGTAACGTAGTGCAAAACAAATAGAGAAAGAAGAAGACAATTCCACATTACTAGAATCTTGGTTTTCCTCAGGAGGACATACATTTTACTTAACTCCTAGAAGAATATAGGTGCTTTTAAGGGTGTCCACAGAGATGGTTTCTGCCACTCACTTTCTCTGGCTGTCTGACAACCAAGTTTTCCAGATTTCAGGCAAAAGTTGCTGCCATTCAAAAACCTCTTCTAAGAAAATTAATGCAGTCAAGCATGAATCAATTATAAATATGTTATAGGATCCACTAAATAAAAGCCTTACAGTAAATCATAGAATCACAGAATCATAGAATGTCCTGAGTTGGAAAGGACCCATAAGAATCATCAAAGTTCAACTCCTAAAAAAAACCCAACCATCCTTGATAGAACTATGCAGTGCTAGGCTGACAACTCACCCACACTGACAGTCACAAAAGGATGCATGCCAGGTGGAGTACCTACTAAATCAAACTTCTTATGTTTTCCCTGTGTTTCCTTTCCTCATTGCTCTGAGGTCATGAAAGTAGATATTGACTTTAAAATCATATTTCAAATAGGGAAATTTTAATTATTTGTCTATGATTTTCTCTACCTTTCATGCTATCAACTCAGATTTCATTTCAAATTGTGGAAACATCAAGTTAAAATTCTTACAGTGGCTTTACTAGCAGCTATGCACATTTTTGTATCTTGATTGGCAGGCCTATACTTACAACAATTGTCTAAAGGTTATGTTCTAAAGTGGTTATTGAACTTTCCCTATAACTTGTCTATTGTTCTGCAGGGTTTTTTACATTATTAATATTCAGAAAATTATTTTTTGATGGGGAAATATCTTTTGAGAACTACCTGAGTGCAAATTCTGCAAAAACTAGAATAGAATATAAATTACATACTTCAGTTAATAACCAAAAGAGAATTAAGACTGGCAGACAGTCATCCATTATATATTACAGCTATAGTATTTGTGATACTTAGTTGGTTAACAATTGCTCCATGAGAATTAGCTTCCAGTCTAGAGCAGAGAAACGGCCAGAAACCTCTTGTTTTGATGACAAAAATGCAAAGTTTCTCTGAAATAACAAGCGCGAGACAAGTTTCACACTGCTTTATTAGCCACTTAAAGTTAGTTATAGAAAGTCTTTTAAATGAGAAATTGCAGCATTTCTCCTGTGTATCAAATTTTTAGTGGTGTCAACTGTAAGCTTAAAAGGAACATCCAGTGGTCTAAATTCTTCTGTATATATCATATATGTATATGTTAGCAGATAAGCCCATAAGTAGGACTCAGCATCTTATTGTAGGTGTTTTTAGGAACAGACAGCCATCACAACATGTCCTGGATTGCTCTACCTAAGGCTGTTGTTAAGCATTGAAGTAGGTTTTTGGCCTTACCTTATCTTCACATACAACGAGTTAGGACATCTTAATATATATAAAAGATCTGAAATACTGGAAAAAGTATTTATGCCACTCAATGTCTGATAAAAATACAAACTGCTACAGTTTGCTGTGTAGAATAGATCTCTGGAGCAATGCTAATTCAGATGTAGGTGCATTATAATGACAAATCTGAGTATAGAACTGAATTTTGTTTTCAAAATACAGTTTAACTTCACAGGTTTTCTGCCAACTTCTTGAATATTTAAATGTCCAAAACCAGTTCACCCAGAAACATAGGGCTTCCAGATGGAGAATTAAAGTATAAGTAAATATATTTTAAATTGAAAACAAAGACGTTTAATTGAACTCGTTAAAGGCTGCTGAGCCTGGAGAGAGATGTAGAAAATAAAACAGAAAGTCAGCTCACCAGGCAGGTTCTTCTAACCTTGCTGGGTATTAATCATGTCCCTTGCAATGAGAAAATTCTATTAGCTTTTGCATTTAAAATGATGTGCAAAAACATTGAAAAGAGCTTATTTTAACAACTATATTATGTTCAAAGTTTTTAATGGAACAATTGGATTCAATACAACATGACATAAAACACATTTGCTATATATACATAGGTATATAGAATCTCAGTATTTGGGTGACTGGATATACATTTGGACGTGTATTTGGGCTGTCAGGTTGTGTGTTTCTTTTCATTCATAAAGTGACTGTTTCCCTCCACTACAGCTCTAATACATGAGCAATAGTCTCCCAGTGAAAAGATTTTTATACACTGGAAACATCACACTCTGTGAAAGAACCAAGATAAATAGCCAGTCAAGATCATTTATGTCTCAGCTCGCCAAAGTTACTGCAACTGAAACATTCCTGAATATGTATCTAAACTGCTACATTTACCTTGCAGCCAAAAGTACAACCTAAATTAGAGTACGGACCTGCCTATTTTAAGTACTTCATTAAATTTTTGGATTCTATGTCCATAACAAAGCCAAACATCATTAATATTAACCACTTAAGGCAATTGGGGTATATTATAACCTGTGTTCCCCACCTAAATGATGTGAAGGTTTAAATTTCATTCAGGAGACTGCAGGAGCCTTCTGCTCCTCACCTTGCTCAGGATTCAGAAGGATCCTGATTTTGGACATCACACAGCAAACCAGTTTTACTAGCAATTACTAACTAGTAATTTTCCCCACTGAGAAGCACTGAAAATAAAGGTGCAAGTGCTGCAAGACAACACTCAGCACTCTTGCAACAATTGCACGCATATACATTTGAGTTTCATGTCACTGACAGCCCATTAGAGAGAGCTTTATGTGGAAATTTTATGTCTCCTTCCCCTCCCCAATACTGTACACTATTCAAATATCATAAAGTTTTTGGCAAAGTAAACTGGTAGGAAGGGATACTGTACTCCTGATGTTTTGTTTGAGTACTTTATACAGTCATTCTCTGCAATGTCACTTCTCTCTTTTCCATAGATACAGAAACAAATTCAATGAACTGTCAGGCTCTGAATTGTTGCTCCTGCTTAAATGGTAAGAAATATTTTGTGCTTGTCTCACTGAGAATAACCATTAGAATGTAACCAATCTCATTCAATATATGTGTTTCCGTGTCTCTGATATTTTTTACACTATACCTCTTATATATATTGGACTTTTTATTTCTTTTGTTTTGTTTTGTTTTGCTAGGCTGTTGAGTGAGAGACACTTTGAATGAGGAACTTACAATGACAGCTCAAATTAAGTTTTCCAGTTATGAATTTAACCAGACAGCTTTTGGACACTACAATCCATAAATACTAACTGATTGTTAAAAACAAATTCAGACATGATTAGCTGTGGAATATATACATATATATTGTATTACTGCAAAAGCTCTGTTTTATTGAGTTTTACTAACCAAGTCCTATTTCAAGTGCTTATAAAATCTAACTACGCTGTTAAATCTGGTTCTTTAGCCTGAATGTGATGGATTATATATTATTCAGTTACTATTTGTGACTGTTGTGTGTTGACCTGGACGTTGAGATTGTTAGCATATAGCTATGTTTTGCTACTGGCAGAGTTGGATGGTCAGTGTCTTCCTGGCTGTGCATCAGTCAACTCACACTGCAGTAAAAACCAATAAGTGAAATACACAGTCCACAACAGTTCTGTAAGTCCTCATCACACAGCAAACCCTTTAGTCTTTTGTAAAGAAGAAATCAATACCCGAACATGACTGATAGCCCCACCTTCAAGGTGACTGAAATTTAAGTTTTGACTCATGGATTCAGAGAACTGTTAAGGATGGAAGGAGATTGTTCTGTCCAATCTGGAGATTGTTCAGACCAACCACTCTGATCAAAGCAGAGACAATATATAATGTCTTTTAATACCAGCTACATTAAGGAACTTTAACATGGAGGGCTGTTTCTCTGAGTGAGACAACCAAAAAACCAAAAGGATACCCTGCCATTAAAAAGTCTTGCCAAAAGAAACCACTGAAAAGATACTTTTCAGATAAGCAGATGTTTTGTGCCCGACCCAATCTACTACATTCTGATAAAAAACAGAGCCCTGTTGTCCTTGCATGTTCTGCTTGAACTTCAAAACCCATAAATTTCTTTAAGAAGAGTACCAAATTTCTATTTTAAAGGGCTCTTGCACATGATTGTATTATTACAGCTTTGAGATTTACTCTGCCTCAACTGAACACAACTGGTTCAGGGAAAGAGGTTTCAGCTAATTTATCATAGTTCAAGCTGGAGTACATGCACAGTTAGCAACAAATGCTCAGTTGATCAGTAGTGTGTTCATATGTACTTTTGGTTTATGTGTCTGAGCTGTAACAGACAAAGGAAATCCAACACCCACTGCCACTGGAAGGAGTGTCTAGTGTGAATCTGTGCTAGGAAATTTACTACCCCATGCAAAGTATTCTACATCACCAAAATGAGTCCAGACTTTCCAGATGCTTTTTTCTTTCAGTAGAAAGTAGTCATTCTTAGTTTATAGAACTAAGGCATCACTAAAATCATGATGACTTGGGACCATCCATACAAATCCTCATACACAGTTAAAAGTGTGCCTAGGGAAAATGCCTGCGTAACTACTTGCTAGATTTAAACTCTGAGTGTGAGGAAAATGCATGAACAATAACTGAATCTCACACATTTCCATTTTTAGTCTGGAGCTCCCCATCTCAGTCTGTTTGGAGAGGTTTCAAATTTTATTGCCATGGTAGTAAAAACAATGACCCAATAGCAAGTCCCCATCCAGCCAGTGAAAATTCCAAAACCTAAAAGGCTGATCCAGTAAGATATTTAAACCCATGTGATTCCTTAGTACAGAAGTAGTTCCATTGAAGTAAACTAGAACTATTTCTTTACTTGAAATAAAGCCTCCTCTTAGATCACAGTAATCTGCCAAACTGGGACCTAAGAGAAAGTGTCTCATAGAAAAGAAAACAGCTATAATTCCTGTTTTCTGTTGGGGACTATCAATTTCTTTCCCTAAATTTTCACATCTGGGCTCAGACTTGCTTGCTTAAATAATTCAGCTGGCATTAGGAACACATAGACTTTCCTTTCTTAAGAAAGGCTAAGATGGAGAACAAAGAACTTATAATGAAAATAAAACAGCACAGCTGAAGACCAAAAAGAAAGTTTTCCAAACAATTCTGAGGCAACTCTCCAAAGTATTTGTGTTTCAATAATCCCCTGCATGCAATGGATCATTTCAGCATAGTTAAGACTGAGAAATTCAAAGAGCCATTGAGTTCAGACTGTTCATAACAAATTACAATCAAATTACTTGCCAAAAGTTTCTGGGAAGGTTTTCCCTGACAGTACAGCATTCCCTGACTACACCTTCAGTTTACACTTGCATTTAGAGAAGATGAGCTATTTCATGTGATCAGATAACATCCTTGTTCAAACCTTGCTCTGTAATGCTAGATATCTTAGGGGAATTTCAGCACTAACAACATAATACCTTTCTAGTTGCTTCTGTGCTCTTTCCTCAGTAAAAACAAGTCAGCATACAGAGGTGCATAATGCTTGTAACTCAGTATACATCAGAAACTTATTTTTTCATTCTTGTTAATGTATTATGCTGTTAGGTGACATTGGACTTGACTTTGCCTTTTGCCCTGTTTATAGCCTTCTGACAATACAATAATGAATTATTGTTGGGTGTCTAATTAATACCACACTTTTGCAGAGGGAGTTTTATGACTCATCGAGACCATAAAATCATTGCTATTAGAAGACTCACCCTATATTGTTTTGTCAGAAAATTTTGATTTATATGACATCTACTGAAATTTAGTGAATTCAATCTGCTTCTAGTTTTAGCACAGAGAGGGAAATGCATCTTGTTTTCACATCCCACCCCTCTAATAACACTTACAAGGCAATAAATATGTTACACCCTTGTACACAGCCCAACATAAATACAGTAAAACCAAATAAGTATGGCTATGACACCACATGTTTGCAACAATGAATTTGGAAGACCCTCAATCTTGGGGTAATGATGTAATTTGATGGGGTCCACAGTAGCTGTGATCTGATTAGAGAACTCATAACATTAGTGTTACCATGAATCTGTGACTGCATTATGTTTTACTCAAAGTGTTTATTTTAGTACAGTTAGATTATAATTTAAAAATATCTATTACTGTAATGTACATAATTACAATGCATAAACTAAATATCTTACTTTTTTTTCTATTTTTGTTTTGTTTGATCAATTGTTTCAATTTGTTGATAGCAAGGACCTGAAGGAGCCACCCATTATATCAAATATACATTTTTCCTCTTGAAGTAAATCACACAACACAGTCCTTTTAATGTATCTTCAAGCTTCCCCTTAAAATCACTTAGCCATTTTTGGCTCCCAGTGTTGCAAAGTAGTAGATTGGTTCAAACCTCAGTCATCTAATGGTTAAAAATCTTTCTGCTAATTCCCACCCTAGACCTATACATCACCACTTTGCTTATCCATGTTCACATGCCAAACACTAGTTTTCGGCTAAAATAGTCTTTTTACTCCCTAGTGTTCAATTTTATGAGCTTTTTAGAGTGAATAAATATTTTCCAACCTTTCATTTCACTACCATAATAAAGAAAATCCGTTCTACCCTCCTCTCATAAGATTAGTTCTCCAAACTAATAATCAGCCAATAGCCTTTTCCTATACTTGCAAGAATCTGAATCTCATCTAGATCATGGGGGTGCAGAACTGCACACATTCTCCTCTGAACTGAATCCAGTATCTTGCACCACTTAATCTAGTGGAAATGCCTCTCCTTGTGATTTCTGTTATCTCTATTTTCAGAGCTGAATCATGTTGATAGCTCACAGCAAGAATTCCATAAATTAAAACATACATATTCTTCACATGCATGATCATGCATGGTATTTTATGAAATGTTATATTGTTTAAATTATCGTTAATTAGGTTATCCGGTTCTTCTTTATGGAATTGCATTTGGTTATGCCTTTTATTTTTATTTTATTGTCATTTTTCTACTTTTTGTGAAATTTTGAATCCAATGAGTCCAGAGACCCACCTTTGCAAAGCTTTCCAAAGTGGTGTATGCATACAGGCTGCTTATTTTTCAATTCTTTCCCCCCATTGCCTTGTTCATCCTCTTCTATACATTTCCTTTGAGATCCAGTTTAACTAAAGGTCTTCAAGTGAAATCATTACTGGAAAATATATGACAATTCCTTTGCTTAGGAAATTAATTACTACAAAATGTACTAGTTTTGTCAAATATAATCACCCTTTGGTAAACCAACTTTCCATCTCCTTGAGTGTCTTCATTTGTTTTCTGAATATCATCTGAAAATAACTTATTTAAACTAAGCTACATTTGTCTAGTCTTCTGAATGACTTCTTCCTTTCAACCAACAAAAAATCAATGTTAACAAAGATATAACTACTGTTGTTGAGATGAAAGAAGAAGACAGCCTGTTAATCTAATGGGATCTGGTACATGCATGCTCAATTCCAACACTTCTCAAATATGTCATACTGCACACCCTGATCTCCAAATCTGGATTTATTCCCAAAAAATAGTGCAGGAAATTGTACAAGTTTTATCCACTGTTACCAAGCCTATGCCCTCTAGCTTTATCCAGAAGGAAAAAAGTAATAAAAAGAAAATAGTGTTATTTAATTCGGGGGTTTTATTTCCTGCCCACTAAATTCCTCAAGAGATGATTAACAAAAGTGTTTCTTGGTGCTGGTTATGACCATTTGTATGCTGCTACAGAGCAATTATATTTCAGATTGTCCACTGGGTCAGTATTAGTAAACACACATCAACTGGTAGTGATTTCTCATTGTGCTACAGCATTACAATGGGAAAAGCTGCCTATGCAAGTACAAATATATCATATAATTGTCAGATAAAATTAAATGGTTTTTTTTTAAAAAAAAAGCAAGACATCAGTCAAATGCAGTTGTTGGAAAACACTACTTTGAAGCAACTGAAAGCTGAGCCCATTTAAGCTATGTGTTCAGCCTTAAAGTGAATTCCTTCACTGAGAAAACCTCACATTGATTTCAATATAAAAGTTGTCAAAAAAAAAAAAAGAGAGAGAAAATTAGCCAGAAGCTTTGTCTATTCTTTGCCTAATACAAAAGAAGAGAAAGAAATAACAGATGAGGAAGAAAGTGTTCCCTGAAAAATTTTTAGCTCACATAATATTAGCTGTTTCGGTGAAATGACCAAATGACTAATATGCATAATTTAAATTGTTGCCAAAATAATTCAGATGAATATTTAGCAACTGTTAACAGTTTATTTAAACTTCCTTCTTTCCCTAATAAATAATTTAACATGTAAGCTTTTTTACAACAGTGTTCATAAATGATGTGGAAAAGACTGGTTTATACTTTGAAAAGTATGGATGAAACAGCAACTAGTGAGCTATAGGAAATTGAATTTTTTTCAGTAAATGTAAATACATTAAAACTAGGAAATAGAGAACATTTGGTTCTACTTTGTCATTCATCTTTAGAACTATTTTATGATTTTTATTTGTTTAAAGAAAATAAAATATTAATGTACTTTAAATTATTTTTAATAACATATATCAACAACATTTTTTTAAAGCATCTGGTAACAAAGAATATAAAAGGATATCTTATGTCAACATTTATATTTTGCTTAAAAAAATACCTCTAAAACTTCCCCTCTGGTAATATCACCTGTTAATTAACCACAAAAATTTCAGTGGTATGTCTGATGATGAAATGCTTTAAATCCGTGTGACTTTCAGAGGTCTGTTAAAACTTGAGCATTTTAAAATAAACATCTTAAAGCCACACCCTCAGTTTAGGGGATTGAATTTGCCTTCAATGGACTTTGTTTCCTTTTATTTTATCCATATCAGGAGAGAAGGCCCATCCCTGGTCCCAGTAAGTTCTCTGGACCTGGAACCCTGCTGATTCTGGTCCCTAAAAGTGATTTCTGTCTCAGCCTCTCTGCCCACCCGCCCCACTCCCTGCCTTTCTTCTTCTCTAGTTATTCCCTCTCTTAATATGTATTAATTCACTCTTTGTGCACCATATTCACATGCAAACTGGATACATATTAATGACCAATCCTGACTCTAACACCCTACAAAAACAAGAAATCTAATAAAATTATAATTAAATGGGTTTTCTAAAGAGTGGTATTTTATAGCAAGGCACCAAGTAGGCAATAAGATATTCATTACTTTCTTGAGACAGCGAAGTCATAGTATTAAGCCAGATTTAAAGTCAAAAGATACTTCTTTGTTCAAGGGCACCCCACATACAATCCTATGTAAATCCAAAATGTAACAAAACAGCTCAATCATCAAAAACTTGAGTGAAAAGTTATGCAGCATACATCTTGCTGCTCTTGAAAATGCACACTTCGGGGGGCGGATTCAGATTTTTTCTAATACTGTGTCCCAAGAGTCTTTTTCAGTGTAACATTTCCTTTGAAGCCTTACATAGCTTTCAAGTGACAAACCACATGCTTCTCAAAGATGTCAGTGGCTTGGTTGGAAAAGATAGGTCAGGAGAGGCTGACGAAGTCAATGGATTTTTTTTTACGAAATTTTTTCCTCTGTGATCAATAACCATGTGGAACAGAAAGATAGTTTTATTCTCCCTTTGACATGGTGCCAACTCCATTGCCTAAGGACTTTTTTCAATGTCAAACATGTTTTGTTCTAGCATCTATAGCCAGTTTAACAGCAACATAATGTTTTATACTCAGAGGTGCCAGCTATGCTTTCACGTTTGATTTGCATTTATTCCATCAAAATGTCTATATTCTAATATGCTGTAGCACCTGGCTTTAAATCACTGGCAGCAAAATAAACCTGCTGAATAACAAGGTCAGACTCCAAGAGGAGATATCAGAATGTGGTTTTACTGCAGAGTTTCATTTTGTAGAATTCAATCTTCACAGCAGAACCTCAAATATTGTGGCAAAGGTTATTATTATTCTTGAAGTATTTAGTAGATACAGCTACTTGTGGAAACTAGAGGTAAAACAAGCAATATGCTGAAAAGCACACATTCCTTCTCTTCTCCATTTAGATTTAAAAAAGAAGGTGTAAATGCGGATGGGGTATGACATACAAGAAAAGCCCACATGTATCTGGTTGTCACTCTAACATTCACTAATCTGTATGACAGGAAAATCTGGTTTGGATTTAAGATTTTTAAATAGTTAGTCTGTGTTTACTTTCTTTTTGTAAAAGCAGGGGTTCTTTTCAGATTTTCATAATAAGTTTCTGGACTCATGACTAAATGTTATCATCTTACCGTGATCAACTATATAACACACTAACAGCTGAGCTGACACAGCTGACCTGCCCTGGCTGGGAGATAAAATGCATTAGCTCAGTGTTGAGGAGTGCTAAAAGTGTGACAGTGGTCAGGGTGGCCTTCCACTTGTTCAGTAGCTCTAATTCAGTTACATTTAAGCTGTATGTCCCTACCTTTAAAATATGTCTCTGCCACAGACTACCATACACAGAGGTGTGGGTTTGGTAGAGTTACGTTCACGAAAAAGATAAGTAGGTGTGATTGTTCATGAAAAGGAATAATTCTAGAGAAACAGGAGGTTTTTTCACTGAAATGGAAATATAGATGAAATGTGAATTTCATTACTTAGATTTAGCAGGAAGTCCTGGGTTGTTTTTCAGTTTGGTTCATTAGGACAAAAGTCTTAGAACCTGATCTACTGATGTTTTAGCTAAGAAAACAGAGCTTAAAAAATTCTGCCAGAAGTGGTAATTATGTCTATACAGATATGTCTTTAACCAAATGAGTTCAAATTTTTCCTTCATGTGGGATCAAGTAACAAAAAGCCCATTTATCACTGTCCAGATCCTAATGTTAAGCCCTTATTTCCTTTTATGTTTCTTTCCCCATTGCAAACTAATGGCACGTTTTTCTTAAATACAGGCTATATAATATATATAAAAATTTAAAAGAATAAATCATTAATAAGCAAGCAATTTGCAACATAGTTGTTTCTACTTGGAATCCAGTAGAACAATGTCATTTCCAAGTGCTGTAACTTACTACCTGGACAAAATGGACTTTGGGAGGTAAGAACCAGAATTTATATGTTTTTACCAACTTCATGGGCCAGCACTGGGTCAAGGGGCCAGAGAGGATTATGATTTATACAAACTTATTTTAGTCCCCTGTGTTAAACCAATGCTCTACAGATGGGCTATTGTCAAATAGTAGCTCATCAGCTAGAAGAAATAGATTAATTCCCAGTCCAAAACCAGCAGAAGACTGAACTGCTGTGAAAATGGCCTTATCCTGTGATTTTTTATATTTTTTTTGGTCCTTTTTTCAATTTGTTTATTCAGGCCTTTACACTTTTTTGGTCAAAAAGCCCAACAGACACACACCCCAAGTTTCAGTTTTAGTTGCTTAAAAACACTAAGCTTCTGGACCAAACCACTTGAAATTTTGTTAAGATTTTAAAGTATTAATGTATGTGAAGATTTGGAGAAGGGCAAAAACATGGATGTTGTGATCTCTCCAGTTGCGAGAGATTTTTTTCTTTCAGACAAGTACAAATCTCTTACTAATATTTTTGCAAAATCATCACTCATAAAAGTGTTTCTGTTTTGGATATGACTCTGAAAGAATGTTAGAAAACTTAAAGTGGAATTTATCTTGTTTGCCAGAGCTTCAAATAATAAGGCAGTGAGATACATGGAAAGAAGCTGCTTTATAGCTTTGTTTTTTCCTCATGGAACATAACAGAAGGAAATGTCAGGGCTCTCACAAGGAAACAGTTGATAGGCAGGTGCGAAAATAGTTCGATGAAATTGAAATTTACTCGGGCAATTGTAGTGTTGACAGTGTGAGTATGTGTGTGCATGTATGGGTTTTCATAAATTGTTTGGCATGCTTAGTGATTAGAAAACAGCACCCAACGTTAACGCAAGATTTGGTACAAAAGAACACAAAAATTGATAAAAGTATTTAGCAACAACATAGTATATTTTTCCTTAAAAACCAAGTTAGTTCACTTGTTGAATAAAATTATGTTGCAGGGTGCTACACCTGATCTATTTTCATTTTTATCCTGTCAACCAGGTAATGTTAATTTTGTGCTTAGCTAAAAACAAGGATACATTTTCCAGAAAATAATTTTTTTAAATTAATTTTTACAGAAAATAATCTTTGCAAGGCACAGCAGCCTCATTTCTGCTTATAATTATTTAGGGCTTAAAAAGTGTTCTAGAGATCTTTAGGAAGTTAAGACAGTCTACTCACATTTTCTCAATACCAGTATAGTTATTGGGTTTGGTCTATGCTCAATTATTGGAAAATCATCTTCATGCACTGAGAATAAATAGGAGAAGGTGGGATTTTTTTTTTCAAATGTGCACACAGCTAGATATTTCTCTTGGGTGATAGTGTGAATTGGAAGCTTCTGTAGTTTTACTTGGATATTTTCTCTAGGGTCCACAGAAAAATGTGGAAGGGTCTATGTCGAATATACAGAATACTGAAACTTTTTGCAAAGGTGTCCTGGCAGTAGATTTAAACCATTTTGCTATTATTTTTGAAGGAGATAATTTCATAGAAGCATTTTAGCTAGTATAGGTTATCTGGTCAAAGTTTCTTATTGTGCAAAAGAGTAACAGAGGGGGATATCAAGGTGATTGAACCCATCCATCTAATATTTCTCTCCTACTGATATAATAGTTTTAATCAGCATGATCACTTTTTTATTTACCTTGGAAAATTTGGGGGGGGGGGCAGGGGGGGGTTTGCTAGAATTATAGATATGTAATATTAAAGTTTACATTAAATATTAAAATTGCATATTGAAGTAGAAAAAATAGACTTTAAAAATTAAGGAATTGAGCTTTAAAGGACCCAACCTATACATAAAAGAAGGAAATTACTAGAAAATCTTGTCCAACATACCTAGCTAGAAAGATGTGACCACTTGGATGAAAACAGGTCATGTGAGGGACACCACTTCTACTGGTGCGTGTGCATTTCTGAACACTTGAAAATGCAAACAACCTTCCCAGTACTCAAAAGCCTTAAAGTTGATGGAAAACTTCTTACTTTCCTGACTTTTGATGCTTTACTTCTCACTCTTCACATCAAATATATAAAAGAACTAAAAGCATTTGCTTAAAGGAAGGAATTAAGTTTACAGGTGTACTTTTACTTTAAATACTTATTAATCTTTATATTTTACAGGTTTCATAACTGGTTGTCAACTTTTTTACTTAGACTAATTTTCTAGGTTGAGAGTGGGTTTTGTTTTCCTTTCTTTTGCTGCTGCACATTACCTTGCATGACTGCTTGGATTTAATTTGTGCAGCACAGGAATAACTCTTACCTTATTCTCTCTTGCTAACCATAGAAATACTCCCACAGGGGTGAAGTTGGGTGCCATTTCCTGAATAACAGAATGAGATGGACTGGGCCCAAAAACATACTTCAGCATTTAGACATCAATTTGGCAAGATCTGAAAATATGGAAGATGGAACATATCTGTCGCTAACAGCCAATCTACACATTCACGCGAATCTACAGCTGGTGTAATTTAGATAAGCATAGTGCAATTAGCAGAGCTGGAATTTCAATAGAACAATGGAGCTATCCCTCTTCCTCTTGAAAATATCATCAAGAAACTATTTTTAATGACAAGTAATTAATATCTTGATTAAACTCTTCTGTAAAAAATTCAACTCCAAGATCATGGACAATTATGCAGGAACATTAATTTAATTAATATTGACAAACAGGGAAGAATAATCATCTATTACAATGCCACAATCCCTTGCTTTAGAATCTGAAAATATCCTATTTTATCGAGGTATATTTCATACAACTGATGCTCAAGGAGTAGACTCTGAAACGTTCTCTTTTTTTTATGTGCCTACAGATAATGGAAGCCTTTTGTTGAAGGATAATTTATGGTTTATGTCCTAACACTCATATTTAAGGGGGGGCAAAAAGCATTTTACAAGTCCACATAAAATAAAAAGTATCTGATATACTCCCTTCAATTTCGAGTAGGAACACTATCCTGTTGCTTCCTTAAGCAATAAACTGCCTTTTTCATCTACTGTTGATTCACATCATTCAAAGCAGAATATTTTCCAAAACAACTTATACCTTTCAAAGAAAAAAAAAGTCACTTTAGACCTGCCCAATCACAGGAACACATCCTGTCAACAGCTCTGCAACAAGATCCAGCGGATAGATGGTGTGTAAAGAATACTAATCAGGTTTCTGTATAAACAAAGTGCATCCTACGGTTCAGTTCACTAAAACAATAACTGTCTTTTTAAAAGTCCTTCTGCACAACACCCATGACTATCAAATTGCCTAGGATAAAAGACAAGCTTTCAAGTTAACTTTCATTATGTGTTTTTGCAAGTACCAAGTCTGTTGCTGCTTTCAAGCAATTGCTCAATTTGTGCAACTTCAGTGACTTCACAGTCAGGGCATCTGAGATTCTGCCCTTCTAGTATTTTAGCAGAGGAGGTAGTATGTAGATGTGGGTGGTTGTGGGGAAGGAGAAGCACTTCTGTGGTCTATGTGTTGGTATTTAAAATGTTAAGGTAGAGTCCAATAAAAATATTAGAAGCAAGAGCTGCACACCTTCCTCTTGCTCATCTCATTTCTCCTAAAGCGCAGCACAAAGGATGCTGAACACATTCACAGCACTGCTCACTCACTGAATTGTTGAATACCTGCTATCAAACCGGCACCAGCAAATGCAGTAAATTTCTCTGAGGCAGCACTTCAGGGCACAGATTCAGCAGCAGGAGGTCCAGTGTGTCCAGTCTAAATTCTGAGCTTTCAAAAAGTCTAAAGTATACGAATTATAGGTCAAAGTAGAACTGTGAAGTTTCAAGACTTCTTGTTTAAATATTGACCTAGAGAAACAGAGAGATGTTAAAGGGTGTTTGGCTTATATTTCATCTGATTACTTTTTAAGCTATAAATCACAGACTGCAAAGGGAAAAAGTTTTCTGCAGAACAGCAAGAGGATGCTCTGTTTCAAAAAACAGAGAGAGGAATGTGAAAGGGCAAAGAGTCCCATATTCTCTGTACACACAAACTAAATGCTATATGGATTCCCAGGTAGGGAAGGATAAACCAGAAGACCTTCAAATCCCTCCTGCAGAGAGCTCTTAACCCCAAACTTTATCTCCCCACATTTAAAATTTCATTCCAGGTTTTGATCTTCTTGCTAATTCTTTCTAGCAGTAGTCTAAAGAGAAGACTAGTAGGGAAGGAGAGAGGGTACCTGATGCTCTTTGAGACAAACTACTGCAAAAACATGGGGACTAATCCTCTATCTTCTGTCCCCAGTTTTTTTCCTATGAACCCCCTCCCAATTTTTATAAATGGTCCAAGATCATATCTTTTTTCTCCCTGTGGATGACTCCTTACCCCCTGAGTGGTTTGGAATGTCTTTAGAAAATCTCCTCTGACTTTACCATGTCTTCACAGCACTGCAACACTGGATTCCTGCCATAGCAAAAATCATCGTTGCCTCATCCCTCCAAACACCCATTCTACCACTAATTCCAGAGTGGAAAATGCCTCAACTTGTTGCAACATCCCCATTTTCTCTATCACAAGTTCACCAAATAATCCTTGTCTCCCATTTCTTCTTGAAGTTTCTTACACGAGTCACTCAAAAATAAGTGTCATCTTGAGCCTTCTGTTTCAAAAACATGTTCAAGCAGCCAGATGTTATTTCTTGCCTGTTTCCTTCAAATTTTGTCTGTCACACCACTGAATCCCCTACTTATAGCTGCTGTGAATGCCAAACTTGTCTGTGACCCACTGAATCAATTTTGAATTGGTTCAAAATCCTCTAAAGCCTCCTGAACCATACTTACAGAGGTAACTGTTCACTAAATCCCTATTCTCACTCAGCCATTTACCTAGGATTAGCTTTGCCAACCTTATTTCTCCCAGGGAATTAAAAAAATCCAGATATAAAAATCCTGTAGGGTAGGACCATATGAAAGGGGAGGGACTGTAAAGAACATACAGTCTGGGGAAGGGTAAGACCCCTCAAACAATTGGTACTATTTTGTTTGCTTAGTCTCTAGGGAAAAAAATTGCATACTAGGATGCAAGGTGTATATGCTCAAGATGCAGGCATTTTTCTTCTTTTGCAGCTTTTCCTTCCCTTCCAGTAACAGAACAGGCTCCAGGCAATGGCAGCTGTGAGAAGTCGTTCCCTTTGTGTCTCATATTAATTTGGTCTCCATCTCAGGGTGCCTGCTGCACTCCCTGCAGCTCACCAACTGGGCATTTTCTCTTGGCACTTACTTGCACACAGCCTGTGGACTCCAGCAGGGAGAGAGGCCAGGGCACCGCCAGCCATGAGAAGCTGTGCTCCTGGATATGTCAGGCACACTCAGCAGGCAATCCAACACAGACACCTGCAGCCTTCCTACCTGTGACCTGTGACCACAGAGAGATCTGACTCAGGCTAGACTGTCCCACGTGGTGGAACAGAGGGAAGCTGGTACGTGTTCACAAAACCTGAGAGATTTCACACCAAAAATAATATCGACTCTCAAATAGCCCTGGACATTTACAAGGTCCAAGAACATTTTCCAGCTGTTTGCCTCAGGGAAAACCATAAGTACCTACCATTTTTCCACACATTTTCTAATTGCCATGGCAGGAGACCCCACTATGGGACTGGAAGTCTGACACAGCCCACTCCAGCCGTGTTTTCCAGCAGCCCAGCCCAGGGACCACAATCACAGGTGCATGGCACAGAGCACTGCCTCAACACCAGGAAGTACCAGGATCATTTCTAGCTCAATTTCTTGTTGTTTGCATTGGGTAGGTATTTACTTGGAACTGTGTGGAACAATGTTTTGTGCCAGTGAGGAGAAATAGGGAATTCAGGAGTCGAACTGATTGTGATTGCCTTGTAGGAAAGCCACCACCACAAGATTGTTGACCTTTCACCTAACACTTCTCCCTCAGGTTTGGCATACAATTATTATGGATGAAAACTCCATTTTCATACACATCTCAGTAAGATAAATTGGACAAAAGGTTTAATTTCAAGTCTTTATGAATAACTTCTTCAGAATAGCCATTGTGCTTTAAATCCATGCCAGTTAATTCCACACCAGACAATTCCACAGTAATTTTCACATGGAGAAGTTCCCCACAATCCAATAAGGACCTTTTAAATCTTTGTTGTCTTGCAGCTACAATAGAAATCTGGAAAAAAAGTCCGTTGAAGGGTCCAGATATGTTTCACATGTGGTGATTTGCTACTCAGTATCTTATTTTTAAATGGAAAGTAGGTGGTATTGAAAATATTTTTATTCATCTACAAACTTAGCTCCCATTGTTTTGATAAATAGTTTTCTGCAATGTGTTATTGGTCCAGGATTATGCATCCTCTGCAGGCGGGCCTATGCATGGCAATGCACATACCAAAGTGGTAACACCTTGACTTAACAGAGATTTCAACAGCCTCTTTGGAAAGAGTTTCATTTTTTTAAAAATTTATCAGAATTGTGATGCAAACAAACCCTTATAATGTCATTGACTTCACTGTAGTAGAACAGCTGGCAACATTTGCATTTTTCTCAAGTTTATCTCCACAGAATTGACAAGAAATGGTTTTCCCACATAAGGCTACTAGAGAATTATTCTAAAATGTCTAAGAAAATGCCATAGGAATATTCATTAATATGACAAAATTTCTTTTCAAGTCGCTATAAAGCCTCTTTCTTAGAAATTGATTAATAATACCTGCCACATACATGTCTTGCTTCAGCAGAACACCACTACTTAAGACAATATATATGTAGACACTCTCAGAAGATCCTGTAGGCATCAGTTGGGTATTCATAAATTAGTTCATATGTGGCATTTTGGACACACAAGAATAGGACATGTTACTGTAATGTCCTGAATTTGATTTTCCACAAATAGAATAACCTTAATGAACGACCATGTTAGCCCAGCTAAAAAATCATTTGTATTAAGGAATAGTGTTTTCTAAATACAATAGTTATTCCACTCTGAAATGCAATTCCCTTTCAACATAATTAACTTTGCAAATGGATTCTCATGTGGAATTACTCGGGAATAGGTAATTTCTTGTGTTGTCAAGCTCTAATGAAGCTTCACATCTCCTATAATATGCATGAAGTAGTATCACCTTAGTACAGATGACAAATTTGAAGCAAAATATCAAGGAAAAATAATGACATGACTTAAATTAAGACACCTCCAGACACTCCGGCATACACACAGCATTAGCTAACCCACTTCTCTCCCTTATAGGTTTATAGCCTATCACAGGTGTTGAAACAAATAACAAAATTGTGTGATTAAAATGAAAATATTTGCTATCAGTAGAAAATTGTCAATTGGCTAAATCAAAATAAATCTTACCAAATTTATTTATTGGTGATTCATAACTAAAAGGGGTTTTCTATTTTAAATAATTTTTTCTTTTAAGAAGAAAATTTGACAAAGCATAAAGATTCTGATCTGGATAGGCAGTCCCAGACATACACATTTCAGAGACAACAAACCAATAATAGCTGCTAACATATGTTACATATTCTTGTTGCTTAAAAAAGTAATGATGTCATAATCATGTTGCAGGGTTTGAATAACTTCTCTCATGTGCTTGTTCCCTTGAAACAATAGTTCATGTCTTCTTTTGGATAACCTTATTGACATACACAGAGTAATCATAAATTATTTTAAAATGTTTTGCTAATACTTTCCACATAGCAGGCTACAGTAGTATTTAAATAAATAAAACCACACTTACATGTTAGAGGTTAACTTAAGTCAATGACGATTAGAATAAACTAAGATATTTACTTCAAGCAAATACTGTTATTAGAATAAAACATTGACAATTTAATATCCATTTTCTTCAACAAATCCTTAATCCAAAGTTCAGTAAATTACCAGAAGTTTCTTAAGCCCCATTGGCATTAAAATTGTTCATCTGCTTTTAGGTACCATTAAATGTAGCTCTGTGTGTCCTCTTTCTTCAGATGACAATTACTCAGTGTGCTTGAGCAAGATCAATGACTCCATCATAGTGGATGCTCCAGCAGTTTGATTGGCACCATGCAGAACTCCAGCTGTTAAACCTTGAATTCTTTAAAGCAGTGAATAAGAAACTCAATTTGCATAATAAATTCTTTTGTTCATTGAGATGGCTCATATTATTATGGAATTTGAAGGGTGAATAAGGAGTCAAAAAAATCTGTCCGTGAGAAAAGAAGCTTCATTAATGCTTATTTCTCCTTTCTGAAAAGAGAATGAATGTGAAAGTATAATGAAGTATCTCTGCAAATTGTGGAGCAGCAGCGCGCACACACAAACAAAGACTGACTTCTCTATCTGTACCAACTGCAAGATGCCTGCACATACTTGAGAAGGAATTCTTTGCAGTTCGTTTCACAGAGAAGATGGCAATGGTGCTCATTCTTGTCTTGAAATTGTATTATTAGATGAATGGCAAATATTACTCAAAATTTGGAGTCGCTGATTATATCTTGTTTCCTTTAGTAACTGAAGGGTTGAAGGTACTCTTTGACACCAGCTATTAGTGGTCTAACCTTTCCACTCTGAAGACATGAATTCAAGTCATGCTAAGAGTAGGTTTTGTTCCTGTGCCCAAGGACACAGTTTGGCATGCATATTTATGAAACTTGTTTATAACTGGACAAGGTATGCAAGCCTTGCTCTCAGGAAATCCCTGACAGCTCTCCTTTTGGCTTCCACCAACCAGGCTTTCCCCTAAGGCCAAGAATATAAAAGTGTCACAAGAGATCTGCCTAAACTTTAGCTTCCTCTTTGGCTCTTTCACTTCTTGGCAACAATTCAATTTTTCTTGGCCAGCTTTCCAAAATTCTGGCAAAGAGAAGAAAAAAAAAAAAAAAACAAAGCAAAAAACCTAAACTTTGTCTTGCCTCTTGACTATTTCAGGATCCTGTTTTTCCTTTAAGTTGCATCTAATTTGATCTATTCTTTCTTGCACCAGCCAGAACAGTCCCTTTGGGACATTCTCCTGACTCAAGAGCCCAGAAAATTTTGGAGTCCTTTCCTTTCTGATCTGGCAAATCCTCTATACCAAAGGGCCAGCAGTAAGTGGCTTACATCCAGCAATATGACAGTTATTTGTTTCCATAAACAGATGTTATTTTCTTTTACAAAATTTTCTCAAACTTCTGAATACTTTACTTGATTTACTTATACACATGGGGTTTATTGTTTTTTATTAGACCACTCGTTTAACTCAAATCTTGTTTTATAGCATATTTTCTGCTTGTCACTTGCTGTCCTTTAGGTGTGTTGAACTTTATCATGGTGTTTAGTTACAGCTGTGATTTGAATGAGCTTTCTGGTGAATTACTTCAGACTAAGCAAGAATAGCCTCTGGTGCCATTCTTTGCAATTATCCATTTTAAGAAGCAACCACTTAAAGTGTCAAGAAATAGTTTTCACAAACACTATACATTTGTATGTACTACAAGTGGATAGCAGAAGCCCCTGTTATGAGTCTTGTTGGATTTTTGTAGCCTCTCTGATCACGCTTACTGCTGAGCACCAAAATTCTTCCCCCAGAACACTTTTATTTTGTCCAGAGGTTGGTAGTAATGCCTCTTGCCAAGAGACTGTTACATCTTGGTATTCTAGTCACATAGATTAAACTTTTATAAGAGAAGGGAAATAAAATGGAGGGGAAAAAATTATTGAAGAAAGAGATTCCCATGACTCGGATAAATTTAGCAATGTAACTAGATCTGTACTATCAGGAACAGTAGCAGAGCATCAGATACCAAACAGGGAGCAGTTACAACTGAGCAGGCATTCACTCATGCTCACCCAGGTTTTTTCTTCTTACATTCTTTTTGGAGTGGGACACAGCTGGAGAAAAGGGGACCAGAGCAGAAATATGGCAATATAGCCTTGGACAGAAACATTTATTTTTATTCTTAGCCCTGTTCTTATGATGCTTGTATCCTAGGATAGGTCCCACAGAAAGCAAGCAAGAACTTATGCAATTTTTTTAAAAGAAGAGGGTACATTTTTCTAAGTAAAGAGGCAGAAAACAATTTCAAAGACAGGACAAAAGAGGTGACAGCCAGCCATCAATCCATGCAAATTTAAAGGCTGATTTCAAATTAGTAAGGTATAAAAGCTAATTTTATGTCAGATCATGCACGAAAAATCAGACCAATCATGTATGTCAATATTTTGCTTAGATTTGATCTAAAAAAATTGAGCTAAAAATAATGCAAATCATTACTACGTGAAGAGCCTAGCCCACAGGATGTGAAAAAATATATATAGAAACTGTAGTTTTGTGGGAGAATTTTTTTATACATGATTGGTGTAATTTAACCAGGAAGAATTTCATTTAAGGTTTTTTGAAATAAGCAGAATTGTAAGTGGATGTGTATGAGACTGCTAGAATGACTGATCTACAGAAGGCAGTGAATTTTCTCTTCTTGAAAAATTTAGCATGCTAAACCAAGTAACCATCCTGGAAAATGGAGAGTCTGTTTGTTATTTGCTTACTTCCACAAGCATTAATTGTATTCAATTTGTTCATAAATAGTGTCAGTGTTGTTGTTTTCTTCTTTCTTTTCATGGGAAACTACAAGGATTCTTCTCCTCTTCCTCTTAAAAGCAGATTTGTATTGACAGGCACATATCATGCTCTGAGCTTGGTTTCATTCCCTGAAGGATTTGGTTCTATGGTCTACAAGAAGTACTAATGACTGACTGAAGGGGAATTCTCTGCTGCCAGTAGATTCTCCTATCTCTGCACAAAGCTGATTCTGTTTCCAGAGTCAATGAAAGGTGCACTGCTGTGTGATCTCAATTCGTCTTCATCACAGTATGCAGCCAGTGACAAGATAAAGATACAGTCCTGGAACAGTGCAGAATTTCAGACGGAAAACTCCACCCTTGCAGAGCACGCGGTCAGTGTGATTTGTAATAAAGACGAGAACAGAACTCTTTCTTTGCATAAATAATTTAAGTGCAGCAACTACTGTAGCAACCACACAGAATATAAATTGCTAATTTCAGAGACTAAATCCCCTGATTTCAATATCAAACCGTTAAGAGACTATATTTGTCAGATCACAGCCTGTGCTTACATGGCGCAGCTCAGAGAAACTAATAGCACGTCTGTATTCAAATGGTAATTACAAGAAGTAGAAAACCAACCCCACCTTAAACCTTTATTATAAATGTTCACTTTTCTCATAAATGAATAAAACAGCACCCTTTTTAAAAGAGCACTTTTGAAGTGCCTGCACAGTTAAATCAAACCATTTTGCATGTGTCCTTCGAAATGTTCCTCCATGCTCTGCCAAATCCATTCCTTTGAGCAGAGAGGTCACAACAATTTACAAGAGTTCACTTCCCCTGGAGAGGTTATTCCTGCCTGCTCACAGACACTGCAGATTGTGCACGCTCCCATGCATCTGATGAAGTAAGGAGAGGCATAACATGAAAAAAAAACAACCCCACAGCAAAACCATTGGACACAAGAGGTGTAATGAAAATAAACCACACACATCCGGAAGTCCAAAGTTGTGCATCATTTGAAAAATGCTAAGTAATCCTGGAAATTGCAGATGCCAATAGAAGTACCAGCCTCTTTCTTTTGTTATGTAAAATAGCTTTTGGGGTGTTTTTGAGATGAGGTCCTTTCAAAGCAAGACTTCTGAAAACAAACTGGGTCCCTCTACTGAGCTTTTTATCCTCAAGTGAAAAATGCCATGCAATTTTCAGCCAAGTTCAGCAGAACAGCCTCAATTAATGGCACTGCTCATCATCACATTCATTCTGGTTTGTTTGGGGTTTTTTTAATGCCAGTTAGGAAAACTCATAAAGTCCCACCAAGACATCCTTTCAATACCAACCCTTGACATACCTAGATGATTCTCTTTGGAAAAGATTTTCCATTTGATTATTGATCCTACCTATATTGTACCTGGCCTGTAAGGAACAAAAAATAAAGAAAAATTCCATCTTATGCAATATTACTTCTACTTGAAAGCTACTCCCTTTTAAGACTCTGGAAGAAATGTTTTTGTCATTCAGACACACGAGAATGCTGAGAAAGACTTTTCTTGGATCTAATTCATCCTGTCTTTCACAGGAAATCCAAGTGTCTTCATATACTTGCATTTAGCAGCAAGAATGAGATGTAGTAATATTTTACATCCTCAGTAGACACAGATTTTACTCTGAATCTTATCATTTTATAGCAACTTTTACAAGAGACTTCTTCATTGACAAGACTTTTACAGATGACTACTCTTTGTAAATAAGAAACACCTGACAATCTTACTCCTGAATACTTCTGAAGACAACTTAGTAAGGACCAAAAGCTGTGAATGTTCACAAACATCATGGCCCTGATTGCTTTCTTTTTTGAAAAAAGACGATAGTTCTGGCCACTTAAAATTCACCTACAATTGTTTGGGTTTGTGTTTTGGTTTTGCTTTGCTTTGTTTTTTCCCTAAAGAACCTAATTTTTTTTATTCAGAAAACCCAAATGCTTTTTGCATCTATTTCTAAATTTGACACTTGGCACTGTGAGATGGCTGGCACTGATTTGAGGAATCATAAACACTAGTTAGTGACAAAGCATTCAGTTAAAAAACAGCTTCTCCACAATGGTCTATGGAAAATATTAATAGCTGTAGTAAAACAACATATTACATGGGAAGACATAATCTTTACCAGTTTAAACAGTTTCATAGGTTTGGATAGGGTCTCTGTTGTGCTACTTATTATACAAATTCCACTGTCCCTAATCAGGGAAATATTTTTTGGACCCTAGAAAGTATTAAAATTATTTTCCAGCTGGCAAATTAAGTAATCAAAAATAGAAGTGCCTCTTATACATCTATAAGATATTCCAGAGAAAACTTGCAAGGAGCAGCTCTTCTTAATGGTAGAGTGGGTATAGACTGTTTACACTAGTGGAAGTCATTATCTTTTATGGAATGATAAACATTCCTTGACCACATTGACTCTTGTATCTGAAAGCTAATGTGTGCAACTTCCTTCTATCCCAAATGTATTTGTTCCCTTTACAGCTGTACAATAATTTTATACTCTTTTAAATCCTTCTGTCTCGAAACCAGCTAAAGAGAAGATAGAATTATGAAAAAGATCCTCTGCTGAGAAAAATCACAAACCAAACCAGAAAGTGCTGCTGTTTTAAAAAATTGTGTTATATCCATTTACACTGGCTGTTTCTTTATGCACGTCTAGAGCCTACATTGCATGTCTTTTTAACGGTCTTCATTACTAATCCAGGGTTTTAACTATATTTAAAACTATTACAAGTTAGAACAAGTAAAGCTGATATTTACTCCAATGATGGGAATTCAATAGTTACTCCAAAGCTATATTCCCCTTATTTCTATGTTTTTTCCTTGTCTCATCTTTCTTTTTATTTCTCTGATGAAATATGTAAACAGAATAAAGATTTCTGTGCTGTCATATTAAAGACAACTGCAAATGGTCACTCATGAGTACTAAATTCTTGGAAAACCAGATCTACATTCATATACATTTATTGCTTTGCAGCTAAAAGTCAGTCTGTCAGTTTTACTGCCTGTTTATAGGAAAAGATAATAAAAAGAAAATGCAAAAAAATATATCATTTGCTTTTGGCAGATGTTTTAGCATATTTTAACAATGTGAGTTGATTTTTTTTTTTTTGATTACTTAATGAAAACAGATGAAATATTAACACTAAGATAACTTATGTAGTAGGTTTTTCACTGTCTCAAATCCCTCAAAAAAAGCCAAATTCTTTGATGAAGGAGTCTACAACTGTTAACTGGAGGAGAGATAAATAAAAGTGGGATCCTGTTGGAGTAGATGCTACATCCAAAATTTATTTCCATGGGCAGATGAGAGAGATAAGGAAGAGAAGATGATGGACAAGGTAAAAAGTGCATAAGAAGAAGACCCAAAGCGAGGATGTCATAATGAACATGTCATAGTTTATCCAGAGGGGGCAACTCAGCCCCACACACCCATTTGCTGACACTCCACCCTGGTGGGATGGGGGAGAGAATCAGAAGGGTGAGAGTGAGAAAACTCACGGGGTGAGGTAAAGACAGTCTTATTGATAAAGCAAAAGCCACGTGTGCAAGGAAAGGTAAGCAAGGAACTCACTTACTGCTTCCCATGGGCAGGCAGCTGTTCAGCCATCTCCAGGAAAGCAGGGCTCCCTCCTGTGAAACGGTGACTTGGGAACAAAAATGTCATCACTTCAAACATCCCCCACGCTCCCTCCTTCTTCCCCCAGCTTTATGTACTGAGTATGATGACCTATGGTCTGAAATACCCTTTCGGTCAGTTTGAGATTCCTGTCCTGGCTGTGTCCCCTCCCAGCTCCTTGTGCACCCCCAGCCTCATTGCTGGTGGGGCGGTGTGAGGGGCAGAAAAGGCCTTGATACATTGTCTGCTCTGCTCAGCAGTAGCTAAAGCCTTCCTGTAACATCAACGCTGTTTTCAGCACAAACCCAAAACCCAGCATCATTCTACCTACTGTGAAGAAAATTACCCCAGCCAAAACCAGCACAAGCAGCTATCAAAGTATGGGTTGTTATGGACTCGATTTGTTGCAAATCAGAAAAAGAGATAACAAACAAAAAAATGCTAGCATAATGGCTAATATAGAGCATAAACTATATATTAACCAGTCATTTTTTCAACATTCAAACCACTTGGAAAACTGGCCTTTCATGCATAAAAGTTCTTAACTATTTTAGTTGAAGTTAGCATATTTCAGGGAACTGCAGTCTTTTTTTAGTAAACAGCAGCATTGGCATCAAATCACTTGCAGCTCCCTGCTCTGCACCAACTACACAGTTCTACAGAGTTGCCATCTCTTTAGCAATACATAGCACTGTTTGGAAGCTGTCTAACTTAAATTATTAAAAACTAAATAAACAGCAAATATTCAGATTTTATCCTTCCTGGGAGTGATATTTTTTGTGAACTAGGTACTATATTCCTTGGAATTGAATAAATTGCATGCATTTATCATTTTTGCAAACCCACATTTATTAATCTTGAAACATGGAAATAGATTGAAAAAAAAAAATTAGAGATTTAAAATCTTATGAATATTTGTGGGGATTTTTCCAATCGAATATTTAAGGAATTTCAGAGGTGTCCCCACCAATCTCCTTTGCAATGTTTAGCTATACAAAATAAATCTCCAGCACAAAGCTCAGTAACCCAGTACCTACAGTCATGGCTCACTGACATGAGCACATACTCTGTTAGAGTCTGACATTTCTTGTTTTCACCTAACAGATGACTGAACTGATTTCACTGGAGTTTTTCCTGATCTGACATGAATATTAAGAAGGAGTGAACAACTCTTCCAACTCTTATCCTTTCCTTAGAAAAGTTTCAACTTAAAAGCACTGTTGTGAACTCCTAGTGTAAACATTGTAAGGGCATTTTGAAAATATCAGCCTGTTGTAGACCTGAAGGATTAGGAAAGAAATGTTGCTACTAGTGGCCAACTATAGGGACACCTGAAATGACCTAATACCTGACAATTACTACTAGCATTGTATTTTTCCTGGTCTCTTTTTTTTTTTTTTTTTTTTTTTTTTTAT